>JAOWBW010000226.1:1301751-1494590 GCA_026119855.1 Campanula takesimana
CATGTTTCGTTGCTTGACACTTAAAATTATGTTTAACATAAAAGTCGCATGACCAAATGTTTGAAACTTTTAACACAATGTTTTCAATAAAAATAAAAAGTAAATAAAAATAAAAATCACCCCTTTCATTTAGGTCCGTCCCAAAATAAATATTGTGTTTCTAAATATAAATAATAAAGTATAAGTTTTCGTGTTCTATCATTGGCAAGCAACACATGTTTTTAAAACGTAAACAAGGCAAATTTGACATAATGGGATGGGTATTTTCTTTTCTTCAACAATATTACTCCCTCCGTCCCTAATTAATGTTCTTAATTTGACTTTGTACGGAGAGTTAAGATAAAGTAAATAAAGTGAGAAAGAGAATGTGGGTATGAAGTTTTTGTTGTGAGAATGACAGGTGAGTCCCATGGTCCATTTTAGATAATAAAATATAGTAAGAACTTTAAATTGGGACAGACTAAAAATGAAAGTAAGAACCTTAAAGCGGAACAGAGGTAGTAACATTTATGTTTTTAATATTGTATTTTTATTTTTTTTCGTCACTTTAAATTTTGACCCCTCACTAAATTTTCTGGATCCGAACTGGGAGGGAGTATTATGAGTTTCCCAAATGAACAAAACATGAGTATCATTTATTTTGTTTATTTTTTTTATTTTTATTTTATAACGTTTTAAGAAGTCAAGAGAGAGATCGATTTTAAACTTCAGTGAATCTATTACCATCTGACACACTCTTTTGAATGTATTATCATTCATTTTGTTGAAATAAAGTTCTCTTTTTCGAACAATTGTTGAAATAAGATTATAGTTATCCGAAAAGTAACTTCTAAGTTTTAATGTTTTAATTTATTGCATTGGACATATGACGTTTTAATTTGAGACTTGAGAGTTTCAACTAGTCAATTAAAAAATTTAATATTTTCATTTATGATTTAAATTAATCACATAACTTAAGTAGAAATGAATGTTAATTTATAAATTGAGGTTTAAAATTATAAAAATCGATTTCATCCTGTTATATTTTATTGTTTATTTTAATGGAGTAGTGTAATAGACAATATACATCCCAATATTGAGCGACTCTCCTGTGCGGCCGCCGCATGGCGTGCGACGGCGCCAGGAGCTGAGCCGCCATTTTTTTTTTTGCTTTTTTTTTTTTTTTTTGCTTTTTTTGCTTTTTTTGCTTTTTTTTTTTTTGCAATCCCAATTTTTTTTTCCTCTCAACAAAAGTAACACTTCTTATAACGAAATGTAACACTTTTTTTTTTCCAAAAATGTACCACAATTTTGCTTCAATAAATTAAAGATTGACAACTAAATTAGTGTAACACTTTCTATAAAGGAATGTAACACTCATTTTTTTTCAAATGTAACACTTTTTTTCACCCAAAATTAACATATGATTGACAACTAAAACTAATGTTACATTTTATAAAAAATGAATGTAACATTTTTTTTTCTCAATTGTACCAGTTTATATTTTTAAATGTAACATTTTATATGAAATGTAACAATATTTTATTGGGAAAGTAACAATTGGAATGCAAACCCATTTTTTTTTTTGTTGTAAAAAACTGCTGTTATATTTAACAGTTTTCGTGTTACATTTTGAAGATGAATTTGTTACTTTTATCAGAACAGAGTGTTACATCTTAGCTGAAGGAGTAGCTCAAACTTTTTATGTGTAAAAAATTATATTTTTTTTTAAAAAAATAAACCATATCATGACCTATGTAGTTTTATTCGTCTCGTCGAGACGAACACAACGGTATTTTTAATTTTTTTTCCTGAGTTATAAATCTCAAGATATAACATTTTAAAGTTATTGGAGGTTTTTTTTATAGGGGGACACGTGGCACGATCTGGGAAGAGGGGAGGGCTGGATCTGGCCGTCGGTTGTAGCATAGCAGTACTGGCCGAGAAGTAGCGGAGCCGCACACCTTGCCGCACGGTGTGCGGCCGTTGTATACAAGAATTTGTCGTTTATTTTGCTGCACCGTGCATACAATATAGAGGAGCAAATTAAGGTGATCACTTCTTTTCCCCACTGTGAAATTGAACAGGTTGGGAATATGCCTTTTGAATCAATATGCGTATTGGTTAAGGATAGATCCGCAACAAGTTCGGTAATTCCTGAGACTGAGAATTGTGAATTCCTTTTGGAAAGGGATTAAGGATTTATTCAAGAATAAGGATTGTGGTGTCCTTATGAGAATAGAATTGCTTTATCTCTAAGAAAAAGAAAATCCTTTTGATATAAGGATTAAGGTTTAATTATGTTTCTTATTGGTGCAAGGAATTGTTCAAGAATTAAGAAAGTTGTTTCCTAATGAAATTAGAATTACTTTATACACAAAAAAATATGTTTACTTCTCCTTTTAGGGTTTTAGTTATGATTATAATTACAACCCTCCCGCTAGCATAATAATCAGCTTGTAAACTTGTCGACTAGAGCTGGAACTAGAGAGTAGTTCAAGATGCTCAAGATGTTAGACAGAAGTTTCAAATATGTAATTCTAGATCTAGGGTTTGCACAGTCATGAATTATTGTGATCAATAATTCGTGCAACTAGATTAGTGTGATTTGTATCTGTGATCTCCATATTAATAATATATTCTTCCTCCGCCCGTGGACGTAGCCAAGTTGGTGAACCACGTAAATCTGTGTTCTTGTGATTGCTTGCTTTTCTCATCAAGTCTTATTTATTGCTCTAACAAGTGGTATCAGAGCTCTGGTTACAAGTGGCACCAGAGTTTTGGTTCGTGGTTAGAGATTCAGGGATTCCGCTGCAGAAAAACGAGAAGATGGGTCAAGGATCAGAATCGATCGACAAGTTCAACGGGAGGAATATTTATTAGTCTCTGGCAGATCAAGATGAGTGCACGTGCACCGAACGTGCAGTCCGTGTGTAGAAAACATGCATTGCACGTGCAGCTCGTGTGTAGAAAACGTGCACTGCACGTGCAACGTCCGTGCAGAAATTTGGTGTCTAGTTTGGACACAGATCAAGACAGATGCCGTGTTGAAAAACCAAGGCTTATTGGCACCGTCATGGCGAGTAGATTTAGAACAGACAACTAGTCAGCAGGAATAGTTGCGGAAGGCAGCAAGAGCTCTAGCAAGAAGAAGAATTCTCAAAAATCTTCTAGCAAGATGGGCCCGAGACCTGATGAAGTTTGTAATTTCTATAAGAATGGGAGGGGAAGCGAGAAAGTGATGGATTCTCTGGAGGAGAAGGCGCATTCATAAATCATCATGGGTTTTGGTGATGATGTTATCGTGGAGGTTTCTATGGAAATAGTGACAGAGGTGGAGATTGTTGGGATAATGCCTTTGAATTTGGGACGCCAAGTTAGAGGATTATACAACAGGAAAAATTCGTAATTCCAAGCTAGAGCAGAGTAGGATGGTTGAGAAACAAGTGGAGCCAGTTACTACAGTTCAGGGTGAACGGGCAGATGATCTACAGTCGGTAGATCAACATCCACAGAATGGAGGAGGGGGAGAGATATGTTATGATGCGAAGGATGCGGCTCAAGGTGGAGTTGTGTCAGTGTTTCGTAGATCTGGATTATTGATAGGGGAGATTCAAAGTCAAGATGGAGATTGTTGGGAATATGCCTTTTCAATCAATATGCGTATTGGTTAAGGATAGATCCGCAATAAATTCGGTAATTCCTGGGATTGAGAACTGTGAATTCTTTTTGGAAAGGGATTAAGGATTTATTCAAGAATAAGGATTATGGTGTCCTTATGAGGATATAATTGCTTTATCTCTAAGAAAAAGGAAATTCTTTTGATACAAGGATTAAGGTTTAATTAGGTTTTTTATTGGTACAAGGAATTGTTCAAGAATTAGGAAAGTTGTTTCCTAATGAGATTAGAATTACTTTGTACACAAGAAATAGGATTCCTTCTCGTTTTAGGGTTTTAGTTATTTATGATTATAAATACAATCCTTCCTCTAGCATAATAATCAACTTGTAAACTTGTCGACTAGAGCTGGAACTAGAGAGTAGTTCAAGATGCTCAAGATGTAACCACACACTGGCCCACTGAGCACAACAATTGGGTCCACTTGGCTTACCACAGGCCCACCTAAAAGTCCATGGATGTTATTGGTACTCAATAGTAGTATATTGGAGGCTTATATATCACAATCAAAGCCCATATCTTTCCGATGTGGGATGGGGTATTACAAACACCCCCACTTAAATCCTTGCCGTCCCCGAAAAATACCCAGATCGTCCCCCCGGATGAGCTCACAAGCCTTACGGCCGGGGGTCCGCTCTGATACCATTTGTAACTACCTGATCCCTCAAGCCCGACTCGCTACATAAGCACCACACACTGGCCCACTGAGCACAACAATTGGGTCCACTTGGCTTACCGCAGGCCCACCCAAAAGTCCATGGATGTTATTGGTTCTCAATGGTAGTATAGTGGAGACTTATATATCACAATCAAAGCCCATATCTTTCCAATGTGGGATGGGGTATTACACAAGATGTTAGACAGAAGTTCCAAATTTGTAATTCTAGATCTAGGGTTTGCACAGTCAAGAATTATTGTGATCAATAATTCGTGCAACTAGATTAGTGTGATTTGTATCTGTGATCTCCATATTAATAATATATTCTTCCTTCGCCCGTGGACGTAACCAAGTTGGTGAACCCAATGGCGGAGCCACATGGCGGCAAGCAGGGGCAATTGCCCCCCCTTGAGTCTTTTTTTTTTTTTTTTTTTTTTTCACGAGCATGATGACCACTTTGCAAGTATACTTCCCTTTTTCTTTTACTTTTAAATTTGCTTACTCCTTCTGTCTCAAAATGTTGTTCCCTGATTTTTTTTTGGTTAATTCAAACTTTGAGCAATAATTTTAATTTAATTCAGTTATCATAATGATAATCTATCAATAACAAATATCAAATATCAAATTATTGTTTAAAGTTCCTTCGCTCTAACATAAAAAAAAAGTGAACAATATTTTGAGACGAAGAGAGTATTTTGCAGGTTGAAAAAGTCATTCACTCGGGTCTAACTAAGATGGTGCTTTACTTTACATGGGCCACCATTATACTCTACACTTTTCGTTGTTATACCGTTATTGTGTGAATAATTTTTCTTCTACTAGCCACTTTTGGAATGCAACATCAACCTTGTCCAATAATCCCCAAATTTTACTTTGAATAAATTGTCTAAGTACTTTACTACCTTTGTCTAACTTGAAGAGGTTGATATTCGTTATTGAATTGTCGCACTTGAAGGGTAACTTTCATCTTTGGGAAGCACTAATACAAAAGAACACTCCAAAAGTAAATAAATTCGGGGGCCCCCGTTCATCATTCCTTTGCTCAAAAAAAATATTGCCCCCCCTTCCTTTAATTCCTGGCTCCGCCATTGGGCGAATCACGTAAATCTGTATTCTTATGATTGCTTGCTTTTCTCATAAAGTCTTATTTATTGCCCTAACAGAACACATTTTTTTATCTCTCGAAAGATTGAAAGTGCAAAACTTAAAAAGCACAAAAGGAAACATCCATATGAGGAAGTGATCATTATAAATGAAAAAGCACAAACAGTAGTTGGACAATCTTATCTTCAAAAGTTTATAAAATTACAAAAAAAATCATACTCAATTAATCGCTTTTACCTACTTGTTTTATGAATAATGTTTTCAGTAATTATATCCTCAATTCATAGATATTGTTTATTTATTTTACATTAAATCTTTAGTAACCATCAAATCAAAAACTTTAAATTGGGACCGAGACGGACTATTATAGAGCAGAGCCTACTTATATTTGCATTTGTGCTTTTGTTATACCCCTGTCTCATAATAAGTGTTCATATTTCATTTTTAGTTTGTTCCAGAGTAAATGTTCATTTTTTAAAATGATAAAGAATCTTTACTATTTCTCCAACTTAATTTCTCTTATACTTTACTTTTACCCTCACAACACCAATCAAATTACTATTTTCTACCCCGCTTTCTCTCCTCAACCTCACTTTTCATACTCATACTTAGTACTCTATTACTTCTATAATTTTTTAATTTCCGTGCAAATATGGATAGATACTTACTTTAGGACGAGGGAATAATATCTTGATTTCATTTATGGAAAGAGAAAGTAGAAATATACTCCTATGTGCAGCTCGAATAAGTACAGCTCGAACTGCACGTGTAAAAATTCTTACTCCCTCCGTCTCAAATTAATTTCTTATTTTGATTTTGCATAGAGATTAAGAAAAAAATAAATGTTGTGAGTATTAAATATAAAGTGGGTAGGGAGTTTTTGTTATGAGAATGACAAGTGAGACCCACTTTCCATTTTAGGTGATAAAGTAAAGTAAGCACCTTAAATTAGGACAAACTATAAAAGAAAATAAAAACCTTAAAGCGGGACAGATGGAGTAATTCATTGTGTTAAATGACAAACGTCAATTACTATTACTCCCTCCGTCCCATTTCAATTTGTAAAAAAAAAAATTCATTACACAAAAAAAATTTCATTACACAAAAATTAAGGGAAAAAGTAAAAAATGTGATGTGTTGTGAGTGTAGATAGTTGGGTATGAGAGAAAAAGTGAGGTAGAGAATAGTATGTGGGTTAGTTGATGTGAGTATAACATTTAGAGCAATGCTAGAGGCACAAAATAAAGTCGCAAAATCTTGCTCACAAAATGAGGTGCCGATATTTTATTGGTTGTATCGATAATGAACCCGTCACATTCTAATTAAAAACACTAGTAACATTATTACACCTAAGATTTTGTGAGCAAGTTTTTTGTGAGTTTTATTTCCTATTATTCTACTCCCTCCGTCCCAGACTAAAGTTCTTACTTTCCTTTTTGGTTTGTCCAAGACTAAGGTTTTTAGTTGCTTTATTACTTAAAATAAACAATGAGACACACTTGTCATTCTTACAACAAAAACTTTCTACCCACTTGTAAAGTCAAACCAAGAACCTTATCCTAGACCGCTCGGTTCATTTTTTTTCCCTATCTACACCGCTGGTAAGAGTAACAAACCCGCACCAAAACCCTTAATCCTTCGTTAAGAAAAAGGACAACCTTTCCTCACTCAAAAGTTCAGTCAAGCTCCTCTCATTTCTGCACACCAATGGCGGCGCCGGCGGCTTCTCACCTCCTCTCTCACTCCTCTTCATTCCCAAATTCCATCAAATACCCTTCAAACCCATCACTCCCAAACTCCATTCTTTCCCTCAAACCCACAATCAAACCCCTAACTCTGCGCGCAGTCCTCTCCCAACAAACCCCAGCACAAACCCAATCATTTCAACACTGTTTCACCAAATCCAGAGATGGGTATTTGTATTGCGAGGGTATCAAGGTCGAAGAGGTAATGGAAAACGCCGATAAACGGCCGTTTTACCTCTACAGTAAGCCCCAAATCACTAGAAATTTCGAGGCGTACCGGGAGGCGTTGGAGGGTTTGAATTCGATTGTTGGGTATGCGATTAAAGCTAATAATAATTTCAAGATTTTGGAGCATTTGAGGAGTTTGGGATGTGGGGCTGTGTTGGTTAGTGGTAATGAGCTTCGATTGGCACTTCGTGCTGGTTTTGATCCTACTAAGTGAGTGATTATTGTTATTTTTTTTTGTGTGTTTAAGGATCCAATTTGTTTAATTATGTTTATTGTAGTGTAAAAATTGGATACACTATACGTAAGTATATGCGTTGTTTCCTCCTTCCCTAGAAGTGGCTTATCCTAATTTATTCTGTCCCAAAAGAGTTACATTTCCAATAGTGGAAATAATTGAAGTGCAATTTCGTGAAGGTTGGTACAAGGAAGTAAATCCATGTACGATAGAAAGTTTGACTTGTCAAAGGCAATCATTTTGGGGGACGGAGGGAGTTAGCGTGCTGTGTAATTCATGTGTCTCAAACCTGAGTCCCATTTTGGCTTGTCAAACTTAATTTACCTATTCTTGCATAACGAAAGTAAAAGTCCTATAAAGTGGCAGAACCGCTTGAATTGAAAATGCAAATTGATTCATTTACTCCATTTGTACCTAAATCAGTGTCCTTTTTAGGTTATTGGAACAAATTAAGGAAGTTTAAATTCTAAGCATTTTTTAGCACATGTATACAAATATCAATGAGACAGTAGGATTGCAAGTGCAATTTAGAATAATTGTTGACGAAAGTGGATTTAGTAACTTCGTTGCCAAATGATATTTATTTAGGTGAGGGAGTTGAATATTTCTGTTGAAAATGGTTCTCAGGTCAAGGGTGACGTTGAAAAGTCATATTATAATTCTATTACTCTTGAACATGATGTGAAATAGTCCAAAGAAGTCGTGTTATGGTTGTCTTAGTAATCTGATTGTAGTGCAATATTTTAGATGTTAAAATACATTTTTTTTATTTTTTTTTCAGTGGAGCTACATTCCTTGAACAAGTCATCCTAGTTTATCTTTTATCTGAATTCATTTGACTCTGGATAACATGAATTACCTGCAAAAGGAAGAAGTGTGTTCTTCATTAAAGTAATTTAAACAATTCTAATAAATTCCAATCCATCTCTTATGACCATTAGATCAATTGTAGGTATGGCTGGAATTCAGCTTAGCAATTAATGCACTTGGTATTAGTCTGTTTAACCGTTAACTACAGAATCTTTCAATCATGCTATTCTTTTCTTGCTTCTTGAGCTTTGCCACATAATTACTATTCAGTTTTTTTTTTTTTTGTCTTTGTTGCATGTGCAACTAACTTAAACAAGAAACTGCATAAAAAGGCGATTTAATTTGTCATACCTGTGAATTGCAATGTTAACAATTATATGACGTCTCATCTTCGTAGATATTACGAAAATCTGCAAGTGAGTTTGTTTTTTAGTCAGTGCCTTAAGCTTGTAAAAAGCACATGTAGAAGGAAGTTGAATTGTCTTTTACAATACCAAATCATCTTTGCTGTGATCACATTTGAGAGCTCAAGTCTAAGTAAACAAGCTCCATTGAAATGATTACATCAATTTTTGACTTTGTAGTTTACATTTTTCTGCTGAAGAAATTTCAATGTCTCATAGGCCACAAACACACTTGTGCATACAACCTGTCTTCACCTAGAGTTTCTAAGTAGAACTACAAGGGTAGCTCAGTTGCTGGGCTCGAGGTCTCAGGTAAAATACAACCTTGAGGTATGGTGTTGTATGTGCTACGGGGCATTAAAGGGGCCCCAAGGTGGTGGGTCATATGGCTTGGTCAAATTACCCCAGTCGTGATGGTGTGTCCAAAAGGTTGCAAAAATGAATTTAAAAAGAAAAAACGAAAAGATGGAGTCCTCCTAGGTCATGCTTTGGTCTTATCATTATTGCTTGTACATTTACAAAAAAAAAAACCCTCCACTTACTAACTTACTTTTCACCACTTGCAATGTTTTCCCCCTATTTATTGTTTACTTAATAAGTGAGCAAAACCAAGGTAGGACTCTTACTCTGGGCGGAGGGAGTTGCTTTTTATCTATCCCAAGTTCTTAGATAAACATGCTGTTTGAGACTCAATTGTCATAATTCGCAAATTTGGTTTGATATAGCCTGTGCTCATGTAACAACCCGAGCCCAAGGACTTGGTCTCTATATAAGCACCACACACCCACTGAGCACAATAACTTGGATCCATTTGGCTTACCACAAACGCACCCAAAAGTTCATGGATCGTATTGGTACCTTGTAGCAGTGGGTGGAAGCTTATCTATCACAACTAAAGCCCACATCTTTCTGATGTGCGACGAGGTATATCACAACAACATAGTAACTAATTTATTGTCATCTGGAATATAGGTGTATCTTTAATGGAAATGGAAAGATCTTGGATGACCTGGTACTGGCTGCTCAAGAAGGTGTATTTGTCAATATCGATAGTGAATTTGATTTAGACAATATTGTATCAGCTGCAAGAATATCAAAGAAAAAGGTCAATGTACTGCTTCGAATTAACCCTGATGTGGACCCTCAGGTAAGCATCTCCTTGACACTGTAACAATAAAGAAAAGTAGATTTAGGCTCCCCTCCCCCTCTTGTAATTTGATTTTCGTGCATAGGAAAATTTTCCGGGTAAAGATTGCCCATTTTTGTGGAAAATATCTAATTTCTATAATCTTTACTCCTATCGTTTTGATAGGTTCATCCTTATGTTGCAACTGGAAATAAGAATCTGCTAGCTCTCCACTTTCAATCTTATTTGGAAACATTCCTTTGTTTGGCTTATACATTTTCACCTTTTTGTAAATTCAACCGTCATACCTATCAAAAAATAGACACTCAATATGAATATATTTTAATTTCTATGGTCTTTATCATTTGGATAGGTTCATCCTTATGTTGCAACTGGAAATAAGAACTCCAAATTTGGTATTAGAAATGAGAAGCTGCAGTGGTTTCTTGATGCTGTGAAGGCACATCCCAATGAACTAAAGCTTGTTGGTGCTCATTGCCATCTTGGCTCTACCATCACCAAGGTATCTATAATGGTTCAACTTGTTGCATTAAAAAGTTCTTCTCATTTCTACAATCTAGGCTTTAAAAGTGCACAACCAAAACATGGCTAGTGAAGCAAGTGTTCATATCATTAAAAAGTTTGAATAGTCAAACAGGAAGATCATTTTGGGACGGAGGGAGTATTTCTTAGAATAACAAACAGATTGTGATTCTTACGTATTGGAAATTATCTTTCAATTCTTATTGCTGTTTACCCTTTTTTACATCATTATTTTTTACTTCGTTGACATTTAAGCTGAATTATGCGTTTTTGTCCAAATTGCTTGACTCACTCTATAAAAAATAAAAAAAATCCAGGTAGATATTTTCAGAGATGCCGCTGTCATAATGGTGAAGTTTGTTGATGAAATCCGAGCTCAAGGCTTTGAAATTGATTACTTAAACATTGGAGGCGGTCTGGGGATAGATTATTATCACAAGGGAGCAGTTCTTCCAACACCTAGAGATCTAATTAACACGGTAATTCCTCTACCATTCATCTTAACTTTGTTAGCCAGCAAATGAAGATAATACCTGCCTCTAAACTAACATAGTAATAAGGAAAACCAATAAATGTGCATTTTGTACCTTCGAAAGGTCAAATAAATGTTGACTTTTGTGGATGCTGGTTGTAGGTTCGGGAGCTGGTCCTATCTCGAAATCTTAATCTCATCATTGAACCGGGCAGATCACTGATTGCTAATACGTGCTGTTTGGTGAATCGTGTGACTGGAGTGAAAACTAATGGAACCAAAAATTTCATTGTGATAGACGGCAGCATGGCAGAACTTATCCGTCCTAGTCTTTATGATGCTTACCAGGTAATATTTCTGCTAACCCGAGTACCCGATAGACTTGTTTGAACATGGATTGTGTTCACAGC
Organism: Campanula takesimana; assembly: GCA_026119855.1. Lineage (NCBI taxonomy): Eukaryota > Viridiplantae > Streptophyta > Magnoliopsida > Asterales > Campanulaceae > Campanula > Campanula takesimana. The sequence goes on from JAOWBW010000226.1 coordinate 1,313,145, forward strand.
ATTTGATGTTTCTTATACTTTTCATTTTATTTTGGTTTAGTATAGTAGTTGACTTTAGCCAACTACCTGCATTTTCTTGTATTTTATGCATATTGAAAATACAGTTTTCCATGTTCATCTTAGACATTTTCTTGGACCCAGCTGGGCAAAAAATGTCACTACCAGCCACCTGACTAATTGTAATTAAATTTCTGGGCAGTTGTATTTATTAAGTTGATGTCTTCTGTAGAGTTGGAAAATTGAATAATCCTGTCCCGCCAATCTCATGAAAAGTAAAGCAGGCCACTTTGGCACTTCTAGTGCCTGTTATGTAGCAAGATCTTTTTGTTTACTCATTTACTGTTTTATTCGTGTGTGAATGTCCAATAATTCAAAGATATGTACGCTAGAGTTAGACTTCTGCTAGAAATACAGGATGGGGCGATTGGAAGGCACATAAGATGACATTCTATGGTGCATAGTGTTTGTTGATGACATTGTCCCTATGGCAAACACAATGGCCAATTATTTAACTGTATTTAATTAAAAATTAGTTAAAATAAGCAGTAATAGGTTGAATGAATTTCTACAAGCTAGAAGCACAGCATTTTTTTTTTTTTTATCAACTTTGATTTGTTTGTATAGAAGATAATTGCACCAAATATAGGGTGTAACCCGGATTTTAGCCAAATTCATACATTACCAATAGATTTCTACTACTAAAATAGTTATGACCCCCTTTCAGAAAATTCTTGGCTTCGTAGAAGTAAAATCATTGTCATCATAGGCTAATAAAATTTTGGGAATATCAAACCTAAAAAAGGGATAATGAATTAGAAAAAGGAAGAAGGGTATATGTGTTGATGACTTGGCGTTAATCGAGGGTTGACTTGCTTTGGAGAAGGTTGGATGGACGAAATTGGCTCATGTAGCTAACCTATGGTAACAGGCAGCCAGGTGTAGCGGAACTGAGTTTTATTCGCTTATGGGTGTTTCGTTGCATATTCCAATAACGTGAGAACTGGTTTAACTGTTTGGCTAAATTACGTTTACACCCCCAAAGTATCCACCAAATCCCACTTTGCACCCTTATTTGTAAAGTGAGTCTGTTGTAGTACTTTATTTTTGAACCCCTGACATACACTTAGCCAGGGGTAAAGTGGGATGATTAGGAAAGTGCCCGGGCCCCTGGGGTTAAAGTGAGACCATAGTTACCAGGAACGTGGGATGTTTCGGGACGCGGGACGGGTACATGAATGAAGAACGTGACTTAGTAAATATCGGGTACGTCGGGAGTAGTAACCGTTGGGGACGTGGTACGCTTTTTATTGGAAGCGCATCACTAAGTTGAATATATAAGCACGCACACACCGCTGTGTGTGTGTGTGTGTGTGTGTGTGTGTGTTGTCAAGGAGATAAAAGACTGTAAGTGTAAAGGTAGATAACCCAAAAAGATTGTAAACGCTGACAAGATTATATATATATCCCACTGCAACTCTAAGTTCTCGACCTCTTCCTAACACGACTCAAAGCTGTTGATCTCCCTCTCCATCGTAAAAAGCAAGCCAAGGTCAGTTTCTACGTTGCTGACCTCTATTTGCTGGTACAATGGTTTGAGTGCTTTGGGTCGAGTTCCCTTGTGAATGGGACAAAAGTGACCCACGATCCGGGACGCGTGTTCCCGGGATGTGGGACGAGGGGGGGGGGGGGGTAGAAGTTTCCGGTAACGATGAGTGAGACGATTTGAAAATTAAAGTACCAAACATACCCACTTTTCAAACTGGGTGCAAAGTGAGATTTAGTGGATACGTTGGGGGATAATTGTAATTTGGCCCAACTGTTTCTACAGCTGTGGTAGATAGCAAAATAAAATCAATGCATCATTTCTTTCCATTTCTCATTATTCACTTGGCTACAATTGTGAATGCAGCACATTGAGTTAGTTTCTCCACCGCCACCTGATTCTGAGGTTTCCACATTTGATGTGGTGGGTCCAGTCTGTGAATCCGCAGATTTCTTGGGCAAGGCGAGGGAGCTTCCTGCTCCGGCTAGGGTAACATATCTAGACCTTTTGTTTTTTGAAAATTAGATCAATCCTACTTCTATTGATCATGTTGATAATAATAGAGGTTGGGTTTGAACAGGGTACTGGCCTGGTTGTTCATGATGCTGGTGCTTACTGCATGAGCATGGCTTCAACTTACAATCTCAAGATGCGCCCACCAGAGTACTGGGTATGTATTTCTTCACCTAATTGCTACCTCCGTCCCGGAAAGATAGTCTCAATTAGTTTTTGATGGTCAACACAAGTAAACTTTGACCAAAGATGATTAATGTCAATCTAATCATCCATATGAATTTGTAAAAATTGTTGTATTAACCATTTCTATACGTCCACTAGGATAAATTCGATTGATATTACTATTTGGTCATAGTTCAGATGTGTTGACCATAAAAAACAAATGGGACTATCTTTTTGGGACATAGGGAGTACTACTATTTTTTCTTCACAAAGCTCCAATGAGGTTACTTGAAGTGTATCTGCTTCCTCAAGACTGCCAGTTTTTTTATCGTGTTCATGATTTAGAAAAAAAAAAAAAAAAAAAAAAAAAAAAGACTATAAATGGTGATGTGTATTTAGGTTGAAGAAGATGGATCGGTGTCAAAAATCAGGCATGGAGAGACATTCGAAGATCATATGAGATACTTTGAAGGTCTTTAGTTCTAAGTTATGCGACGGCATCTTGAATTTATTTTGGTTGAAGGGTAAGAATTTTGAACATTGATTGAAAATTGTGGTGTGTTACGTTGGGATTTACGTCTGTTTTGATGCTCGCCCGACTTACATTTATCTCTTTGAGTTGGTAACAATTTCATCCTTACCTTACTCCTTACTCTTTTGCAGAATATCACTCTGTTATAATGGCCCGAAACCCAATACAAATCCCAAACTCTAACCGTTTAGGGTTACATCTCAATTGTCATAACTGTAATTTTCAAAACAATCCAAACATGAATTAAATTAAGCAATAAGTTCAACTAAATAACTCAAAATTAAAACAGCCAAATTCCAATCTCTTGCATTTAAATTCAAATATTGTTTCTATTAAGATGAGGGCCCTGGCCCTTCATATTGGGAGCTTTTGTAGCACTCGGTTGCCCTTGCTGGTCACTTCCTCTCTTGTTTTCAATCCTTGCTCGTCCGCTCCTTCACTTCCACTCTTATTTTCAATAAACTCTATTAACCCTCCTAGTGCGACATCTGCGTCGGCATTCTTTATAAGCTGCTCGCCAACTTCTGCCGGAGTGACCAACACCTTTCCGAGCAAATGATCGATTTCTGGGAAAAGGACGTGTTCCGTTATCCTAAGGTAGTTCCAAGCCAAAGTTTTGAACCCACAAGGCGTGCAGTATGACATATGAATGTGTACATCCATCCGCCCCGGCCTCAACAAAGCCTCGTCTAATCTATCTTTATGATTCGTCGTAAACACGATGATTCTCTCGTCACCACAGCTCGACCACAACCCATCTATGAAATTTAGCATCCCCGATAGCGTTACCTAAAGTTGAGGAACAATCACTGGTAGCGGATCCATGAACAACTAAAAGAGGGTGCACAAAATATAAACAACTAGGCAAAAGCCCTAACCACTATTCCTCCACAACCTGAAGTATTAGGCAATACATATAACATAGGTCCGCCCCTGGCGAACAATATAGTTAAATAACATGTTAGAAGAAACACGAGCGAAATGGAGTAGTCGAAAATCTTACCCTCTTTTGTTTCGGCTTTTGAAGTATGTTGACCATCTGCGCTTGATTTAGGTTGGCTGGTCGGAGGAGAGGGTTCGTTACTCGCGAATCAGCCCCTCTATCTTCCAAATTGAGGCTGCAATCAATATCAAAAGTCGCCGGAGCTCAGAATTGGCTTGAATGTCAGTCAACTCCAAGTCATATATAGCAAAGTTGAGATAATTCGCCATGGCTGCAATCAAGCTCGACTTCCCCGTCCCCGGAGGTCCATACAACAAGTACCCTCGTTTCCAAGCTTTCCCCACATTCCTATAAAAATCCCTCCGTTTAACGAACATCTCAAGATCATCGATGATCATCTTCTTGAGATCCGTGTCCATTGCGAGCGTGTCGAAAGTTGATGGATGGTCAAGATTGACCGTGTTCCATATGTGATCAGCATTGCTGGAGAACCTACGCATATGATCGCTGTTCAAAGTGGAGCTTTAAGGTCTTGTTTTCTTCTTTCAAACGCTTAGATTCCTTGAGAATGAATGGGAAATAAGAGTTGAATACCATGTCTTTGTGCTTCTTGTGAAATGAAAGGCGGAAATGCCGAGCTTCGGTTTGCGTGTTGGGCGTGTTTGGGTTGGGGAATGGGGCCCGCTTTGACTCGACCTGTCTTGTAATCTGCCTCCATTTGAATGTCGCGCCTTTGAATTTATCGATGATTTCTTGGTTCCCGGCCATGGAAGTTGTTAGCTTGGTCTCCTTTTCGGGCATGCTGACTTTGAACATTTTGGTAGTGGGTGAAACATTTGTGCCTAAATAGATATCAGCAGCCTTGTAATGTTGATTGGTGACTAAGCCATCGGATTCTTCGATGATCAAGATTATGTCTGAGGAGAAAGAGCGTAGAAATGATCGGATGGTTGACAAGAGATAATGCTGGAGATCGTACGGTATGAGGTCTCTGGTTATGGAACGGATGACCGTGGCGGAGGCAGCGATTGAAGCTGCAGAGGACACCATTGTTTTAGCAGAGGGAATTTGGGCTTGGGAAACCATGGTTTTGGGTCTAGTAAATTTCAAGAATTTGAAAAGAGTTGATCTTATTGCTGGTTAGATTGAATAAGAACATTTTGTTTATTACATTTTCATGGAATTTATAGAAACCATTTTCGATTGAAGAATTTGGTAAGTTCATTACTTAGTGTGAGTAAAATACAAATCTAAGGAGCGTGTAACGATATTGTCACGATATTTATCTCCCATTAGATTTGAATTTTAAAATTGCTGTAACGGCAGATTAGTCTCAATTCAGCTGTAACGCATCATCAACTGTTCTGTTGCACGGGCTTAGGTCTTAGGCTCCGTTTGTTTCGCGTAAAATAACTTCCGGAAAATGTTTTCCCTATTTTCCGGTGTTTGTTAGGGCATCTCCAATGGTGGGTATCAAAATCAAATTTTGATACCCACCCCAAAGAGCTAGTATCTCCAATGCATAAATATGTAGGTATCAAAATTTGAGGAGGAGTTAGGAAAGGTACCATATTTGGTACCCACCTTAACTCTTCTTGGAGTGAAGTCAACCGCGCGTGGAGCATTGAAGAAGGAACAAATATGGGAACAAAACTGTCAGGTGGTGTTCCCACAAGCATAAATTCACTTTTTTTTTTTTTTTTTTTTTTTTTTAATGTAATCCGTGACTTTTCACTGTTTGTTTGTTTTTTTTTTCTTTTTTTCCATGCTATTAAAATACTCACCCCGTCCCACCCGAAATAGGATTTTAGTAAATTTGATTTTACTTTGTATTACAATTAATAATATTTTCAATAATAATTTTTAAATTTATTTTAGGATAATTATTTTATTTAAATTACATGGTCAAAGTATAAAACTACCAAAATCTTATTTCATGCGGGGCAGAGGGAGTAGATTGTTTCTCTTTCTTATTCATGCTATATCTATTCTTTTTTATATATATATATATAAAAAAAAAATTGACAACCCGTGAGTTTATCTTGTTTTTGTTTTTTTGTTTTTTCCTAACTTTTGCAACCCGTGAGTATATCTGTTTTAGTTTTCTCAGATATATATCACTACACTATCTTCTACAATTTTGCAAAAAACATTTGCAAAGTTTTTCTTTAACCTTTTGTCAACCAATGGCACCAAAGCCAAGATCTGAAGGTTGGAAAATAAGTGAAGACGGGGATCTTTGTCGAGCTCGTTTAATTTATGGAAGTGATCCTGAAATCGGTATCAATCAAAGAGAATCGACTATGTGGGCACAAACTCATGCTCACTTCGACGCAAATCGCCTAGCAGGAGGAGTTTATCGCGATAAAAAAAGCTGTGAAAATCGATGGAAAAAAATTAGTAAAGAGTGTATGGCATACGGCGCTGCTTTAAGAGCGGCAGATCTTGCTCATTCAAGTGGTCAAAACCGCACAGATATGGTAATTTGCTCAGACACTCGTAATATTTATTTATTCTATTCTTTTATTTACATAATTTTTTTTTTGATTTCAGATACTTTTAGCAGAGTCATATTATTTTAATGTTACTAAGAAACCTTTTAAGTTTCAACACTGTTGGGCTATACTGAAAGATGAGCCAAAATTTCAAAATCCGCCAGCATCTGAAAGTGTAACTAGTCTTGATGGTGAGGATACACCTGGGGATACACCTGGATCTGAAGGCGGAGCTAGCTCTTCTAGGCCTATAGGACAAAAAGCAGCAAAAGGCGCAAGGAGAAAGAAGGATTTACCATCAGAAAGAGATAAGCAACTAGAAGAATATATGAATTGGGCAAAAGCCCAAGATATTGAAGCGACAAGAAATAGGCAAAGAGAATTTGAAGCAGCTGAAGCAGCTGAGCAACGTGCCGCTGATGATCGTACAATGCAAGTTGATCCTAACATATTCACTCCCAACAAAAGATTGTACTGGGAAAGGAGGCAAAAAATTATAATGGATCGTGAAATGCCTGATGCGTTTTCTACTCCACCACCAGAACGAAGTTCAAGAGCTGCTAGAAATCTTAATAATGAATGGTACGATGACGAATTTAATCTTAATGATTAGTAATGTTTTAGTTTATTTTTCATTTATGTACTTTTGATTGTCTTTTATTTTTTCTTTTGAGTTGTGATTTTTTTTTTTTTTTTTGTATTTTTATTATCATGTTGTTTCATTTTATATAAATAAAAATATGTTCAAAAATTATAACTCCATCAAGAGTCAACTTGGAACTATAGACAAAGGATATGCATTTCATTAAAAGAAAATTAATTCATAAATCAATAAAAGAAAATACAAGCTTTCTAAACCCGCATATTCCATAAATGTTGCACTAAGTCTTTTTTCAGACTTCTTGATATGATTGGGCACTTCAAGTGTTGATATCTTTCCATGAATCCCCTCATTTCCCGGATTCCATCCCGTTCCACATCTGTTTCCATCGAAGGTCTTTCATAAATTCGTGCCTTAGCTGAACGGGTCGGTATCTCATCTGGATCAAATGATACTGCTTCATCTTCCTCACGTTCATCCTCGACTATCATGTTATGCAATATAACACAAGCCATCATTATGTAATAAAGATCTGTTCTGTCCCAACCACGTGCAGGTCCTCGAACAATGGCCCAACGAGCTTGTAAAATACCAAAAGCTCTCTCAACGTCCTTTCAATATGCCTCTTGCATCTTAGCAAAATATTGGTGCTCAGGAGTAGCCGGCCTAGATATAGTCTTAATAAAACCAGCCCACTGAGGGTATATACCATCAACTAAATAGTAGCCGGTACCATATTGTTTTCCATTTACTTCATAGGAAACTTGATGATTTAAACCCATGCATACATCATCAAACAACGGTGACTTTGCAAGGACATTTAGATCATTCAGAGATCCCGGAAGTCCAAAAAAAGCATGCCATATCCAAGTGTCGTAAGAAGCCACCGCTTCGAGAATGATGGTCCGTCCTTTGTAGCCTGTAAATTGTCCCTCCCATCCTTTTGGGCAAGCATTCCACCTCCAATGCATGCAATCAAGGCTGCCATCATTCCAGGAAACCCTCTTTCTTCAGCTTTAGCCAACAACCGGTGCAAGTCTGCTGGTGTTGGACGACGGAGATATTCTTCCCCATAAACATTAACAATTGCTCGAGTAAACAACTTTAGGATCTCTATACCTGTTGATTCAGCTATCCCCCATGTATCATCGAATAGTTCTGCAACAGTGCCATATGCAAGTTGTCTAATAGCACACGCCACCTTCTGCATCGTGGAAAATCCGGGCCGACCGAGAGCCTCACATTTTTGAATGAAATAACCATTGTGGTTGGCAACGTCACACATTATCTTTTCAAAGACATGTTTGTGCATTCTGAAACGACGTCGGAATGTATCTGGCGTATACATACAAGGATTTGCAAAGTATTGCTCATGTAAAAGTGCATCCGCACTCTCTCTATGACGATGGATATATTTCCGACCGTCCACCGAACCACCCCATTGGGACGATTCTTCCTCTTCTTGAATTGCATGAGTAGCGGTGATTAGAGCGATCGTTTTGCCAGAACGACGACGCCTATCATCATCGTCTTTATCACCCTTCGCCAACAATTTTCGTAGGAAGCTCATCAGAAATTGAAAATAAGAGAATAGTTTTTGTGATCTTGAGAATGGTAGTGAAAACATATGAGCTGAGCTACTTTATTTATAGGATGATAAAGTTATTTTGATAAGATTTGTGATAATAATTTTATCTGTATTGTAATCTACTGAACGAATGAGAATAAGCCACGTGTTAAGTGATAAGATATTTTATTTTTAAATTTAAATTCAATTATCATCTTATCATATATAATCTACCAAACGAATGAGAACAAGCCACGTGTTAAGTGATAAGATATTTTATTTTTAAATTTAAATTCAATTATCATCTTATCATATGTAATCTATTAAACTAATGAGAACAAGCCACGTGTTAATTTATATATTTTTTTTAAATTAAATAATTATAATTATTAATTAAATTATTCATATTTAATTAAATATCTAATTAATAAAAATATTTAAATATAAATAAATAACATACAAAAATCAAATATGATTTTGATACCTTTACTTAACTCTTCCCATTGGAGATAAACATTTGGTACCCAATGAATAGTGTTCTAAAGGTACCAAAATTTGATTTTGGTACCTTTGGTTAACTCTCCCCCATTGGAGTTGCCCTTACGCACCGGAAAATGAGGAAAATATTTTCCGAAAAATGGTTTTCCCTCTTTTCTAAGTAAAATGACTTACGGATTTTTATTAAGTAAATCATTTTCCGGAAAATGTTAACTCTCTCACTCACTCACACCCAACTCTCCATAAAACCCCACCCTACCCACTACACCTCTAACACCACCCTCTTCATCCATCCTATCCACCACCCCCAACTACCCCAGCACCCACCCCACCACCACCTTACCCCACCACCCCACCCCACAAAAAAAAAAAAAAAATCTTCACTCGTATTAAAAAAAAAAAATTGAATATCTCCACCACCCCCAACTACCCCAGCACCCACCCCACCCCACCCCCCACCCCCCACCCTAGCTCATAGCAAAGGGAAGGCCCTAAGGTTCTTCCCCGATAAGGACCATTTTCAAGTCAAGTAGAAAGAACGAAAGCAGCTTTCAAGCTCTCGCCGGTCATGGGATCTAGTCAACAACATACGAATGACTTAGCCAAGTAGCTACCCCACCACCCCACCCCCCCAAAAAAAAAAAAAAAAACTTCTTTTCACTCATATTAAAAAAAAATTGAACATCTCCACCACCCCCAACTACCCCAGCACCCACCCCACCCACCCCACCAAAAAAAAAAAATAAAAAAAATTCTTTTCACTCATATTTAAAAAAAAATGAACATCTCCACCACCCCCAACTACCCCACCACCCACCCCAACCCCACCCTACCCCACACCACCCAAAAAAAAAAACTTCTTTTCACTCATATTTAAAAAATGAACATCTCCACCAGCCCCAACTACCCCACCACCCTACCCCACCCACCCACCCCCCCACACACACAAAAAAAAAAAAAACAAACTTCTTTTCACTCATATAAAAAAAAAAAAAAGAACAGCTCCACCCCCCCCCAACTACCCTACTACCTCCACCACCCCACCTCCCACCCCCCCCCCAAAAAAAATAAAAATAAAAAAAATCACTCATATTAATATTCACTTTGATGTGGCGTATACATTATGCTTAATTTGAGTTGTTTTAAGGGTTAGTGACAATTTAGATCATAAAGTGATATACCACCCTTCCAAATGAACCCAGATGTTTTTTAACGCCAGAACAGACCTTGATGTGAAAAATACTCGCGAGATAAGGCATTTTTGACGAATTTCGTTAAAAAACCAGTTAAAAATCATGTGCCAAGCACGTGACTAACAGAATTGGGTGGGTTCAATGACATATCTCAGAAATGAAGGATTGTTGATAAAAAAAATCAACCTTTCCCTTCCAGATTTTACGTCTTCACGGTAAAATAAAAAACAACCCTTCCCCGATTCAACCCCATTGCTATTATCAACAACAACAATACCCAACACTAGTAGCAGCGACTCTGATGAATCTCCGATGACATCCTTCCGGTTCAACTTCAAGACACGATTTGAGGCTATGAACCTTTGCCACATAATATAAATAAGTGAGGTTAACTCTTACTCCTATACATTTATATCTAAGATATAAATCCATCATGGAGGACCAAATTAATATAAGCGTCAAGTTTAGGGACCAAACTATCATTAGTTTCAGGGGTATATTCGGCATTTTAAAAAATCTCACAGAAGGAAGGAGCAAACTGGCAAAAAAAACCATCATAAGGGATCAAACTAATAAAATTTATTCATGAAGGACCAAACTAATAAAAATTTCCAAGTTTAATATTCATGTTTGTAAATCAAGCTCTATTCAATGACACGATTTGAGGCTATGAACCTTTGCCACATAATAAAACATATTTCATCCATATCATAAAGACATTCAAAATTTAATTACCCATATAAATTTATAAGAATACCAATAATAAGTTTCAAAGCTCCATTAAAATAAGAGAAAATTTTGGGGGAAACTAGTTCCTCCATAAGTTATAAAAGTCTTGTTTTTATAGGATTTAAAGTTTAGGGTTTAGGGTTTCATGTTTAGGGTTTAATGTTTCATGTTTAGGGTTTAAGGGTTAAAAACATGACTTTTTATAACTTATGGAGGAACTAGTTTCCCCCCAAAACACACTCTTAAAATAATTAAATTTCATAAGTTTGATCAAACTCAATCAAACTAATCATTATATTAAAGTAAAACATTTTTTTAGTTTTCATAATCCAAACAATGTATTAATTGAGCAAATTAAGGAGTTTTTTTTTTTTATTTTTTTTTTTTTATCTAAATCTTCATAAAGAGTGTGTCACTATTTTATATGAATCATATTAATATAATGATGCGCAATCGAATTTAGTGAAAGTCACCAATACTTTCTTGAATGAATTATATTATTGGAACTACTAATTAACATATGATATCTGTCACATCCAACATACTAAAGCATTATTCTAATTTATAAAAATCGATTATATTAGTTGCTAATGGATTTTAAAGATGTTAGAAGATTCTAGAGCACAACAAAGTTAGAGCTAATTTGGAGAAATTATTTATACTCTTTCTGCACTTAATGGTAAGGTTCTAAAAAACGCTAGGCGCCGCAGGGCCTCCTAGCGCCTAGGCGGGGCCGAGAATTCAGAAATAACTATAATATTCTAGACGGGACCTAGGCGTTTCATGAACGTCTAGCGCCTAGGCGGCCTAGACGGGGGTCTTTTAGAACACTGCTTAATGGATGTCATAGTCCGCAAAATGAGCTTTTTAGGAAGCCAAGTTTGCATCAATAATTTAGTTACAACTAGTGTTACACTCGTGCGTTAAACGCACAGATTGAAAAGTCGCTGATAAGCCTTAGCTCACACGGGATAGGCCCTTGCTTCCTACATAGAGAGGTCAAGAGTTTGACTTCTCTTCCCCCATTGTCAAAAAAATAAAAAAATGTCTGATTTTTTTATGAAGAAATGAAAGTAATTTAAAATGACTTTTCTGATTATACTGATGATTTTTTGTTGGTTTTATTTAAACTTAAATTTGATTTTATAAATCGGATAGTACAATTTAAAGTATTCATTTCATAATAATATTATATCATTTTAGTTGTTAAAGTTTGCTATAATACATAAATTATTTTATCAAATCTTAAATTTTGGATGTGTGTCTTCTTATTTGTTTTTTTAAATCAAATTATATTTTATTTAAGTAAAAGGATACAAAATTTAGAAATAACAAGAAAAGTTGCCAAATTAATTAGAAAAAAATAAAAAAATATTAAAAAGTTAGGAGTTAACCTCCATATTATAAAATACTCCCTCCGTCCCACTCGAATTAGGACAAATTTCTATTTTGGGTGTCCCATTCGAATTAGGACAACCCAAAAATGGAAGTTTTTATTTAATGGGACCCACATTCACACTCACAACAACTTTCCACTCATTATTCTCTACCCCACTTTCTCTCTCCTATTTCACTTTTCATACTCACAACACCTGCTCCACTAACACTTTTTCCTTAATCCTCGTGCCCAACTCAAAAATCCTAATTCGGGTGGGACGGAGGGAGTAAGCATTAAAAAAACCAACAAAACCTTTTGAAGTACATTAGTCAAGGAGAAATTTTGATATAAAGTAATTATAGTTTAAATTTATTTATTTATTTTATTTTTCTTTAATAAACAGGCTATTTTTGACAATATCTATTTTGAAGGGATTTTGTCAAAAAAAAAAAAAGAAAGAAAGATAATAATCTCAAATCATTTGTGTTTTCATATATTTATAGATTAATATGTGGAGAAACAAAATTTCAAATGAGACTAAAAACTCTTGTTTTTTTTTCTAAAAAAAAAAAGCAAAGTGAAAGTTTATTGAAAAAGTTTCATGAAAAAAATAAAAAGAGGTGTATTTTACTTCTAGATTGTAATAAAGTCATGAATTGACCCATTTATTAAGGATGTTTTCATTGGAATATGTTACACCATTTAATGCAAAGTGTTATTAGTATGAAAATTAATGCTTATGAAGGACATTTCAATCATTTTTAGCAAAGAGATTTTGGAGGGAAAATTTCATTCACTTCAATTTTTATATATTTATAGAATGGAGTATACATTAATATATAAATTAAAAAGACAATGAATTTTATCTCATACTAGACTTTGGCCTTGGTTAAGGTTTGATTATCTCTCTCTGTAATTACAATAATTATATTTAGATTTTTATTTTTTAATATTGATATTTAACTACTCAACAAAAGATTTTAACTTGTACTAATAAAAATAGAGATAATTGTGGGTTTGAATCAAAGAATTCTAGCTTATGCGGTATTCATTGTTAGCTTCTCACGTGGAAGTCGTGAATTCGAATCCCATTAGGGAGATTTGTATTAGCCTCTTGAGATCCCCAATTGTAGCTTTTATGATATTATGAATTAAGTTAAACTTGTAAACGGATGGGTTGGAATAATAATAATTTGAGCTATTTTCACTGTTGGGATAATGCTTTTGAATTTGAGACGCCAAGTTATTATACAACAGAAAAATTTCGTAATTTCGAGACGGAGCAGGATTGCAATAAGGATTAGTTAGTCCTTTTGGGACAAGGGCTTTTGTACTCCTTATTGGTTCAGAGTTATGGATCATTAATTAGTCTTTTTTGGACAAGGACTTTTGTAATCCTTATCAAGAATTATTATTAATCCTTTAGTGGCTAATAAAAGTTATTCCTTAGGTCTTTAGGATTATGACTTTATTAGTATAAATAAAAGAGTAATCCTAACACAAATTCATACCTTAGAAAATACTCTCTGCGTCCCACTTCACTTGAAACCTAAGACGTGGGCACAATAACTAAGAAAATAAAATAAAATAAGGAAAATATGTGGTAAAAAATAAAGAGAGAGAATGAGAGGGGTTAATAGTAGGTTGGTTGAATGAATTGTGTGGTGGAAAATGAAGAGAGAGAATGAGTGGTTGGGGTAGAATGAATATAAAATTATAAAAATATTACCATTTTGGGAGTCTCAAGTGAAGTGGGACGAATCAGAATGGAAATAAGACTCAAGTGAGGTGGGACAGAGGGAGTAGAGTGCTCAGAGAGATCAATAGATCTAGGGTTTAGCACATTTAGGAATTATTGTGATCAATAATTCGTGCTAGCATAGATTAATGTGATCTTGTAAAAATTTCTCCAGATTGATAATAATATTCTCTCCTCTTCCCGTAGACGTAGTCAAGTTGGTGAACCACATAAATCTATGTTCTTGTGATTGTTTTCTTTTCTCATCAAGTCTTGTTTATTGATCTAACATTCACCCTTTTTTTTTTTTAGACCAAATCTGTTCTGCTAATAATAATAATGTTTGTGGTTGGAATAAAGAGAAATTCCAAAAGATACTTTTCAATGGTGGCTAGAATAAAATTAGTGCTGTGGAAGGACTAATGAATGACTCATTTGTCAAAATAATTAACTTGTTTGTTGGGTGCCTTTAACCTGTCTCCAACTTTGAGTATATAGGATATGTTTAAGAAATTCCATTACCCAATTGCATTTTGGAATAATGGCATAAAATTTAGAGCAATGCTAGGGGCACAAAATAAGCTCACAAAAATCTTGCTCCCAAAATGAGGTGGCGATATTTTATTGGTTATATCGATAATGGACCCGCCACACTCTACTTAAAAACACTAAAAAAATCATAACATCTAGGATTTTGTGAGCAAGATTTTGTGACTTTTTTATGCCCCTAGTATTATTCTAAAATTTAATAAAATTCCAGCACAGAACAATAATCTATGACAATATATTCTCTTAGTTCATATATTCCCACTTTTTTTAGTTGAAAATGTAAACTATGCATGTATTTCTGTTATCCAACATATATTAGCATCCTTTTTATTCCGAATTATGAATCACTTATCTCTATGGAAATATGCCGACAACTTTATATTGAAAAAAAAAAAAAATGTTACTCCCTCTGTCTCAGACTAAGGTTCTTACTTTCCTTTTTGGTTTGTCCTAGACTAAGGTTCTTAGTTACTTTATTACCTAAAATGGACTATGGGACCCACTTGTCATTCTCACAACAAAAACTCCTTACCCACTTTATCTCTCCTACTGTCTCTTACTTACTTTTTCATACTCACAACATTTACTTTTTCTTAATCTCCGTGTAAAGTCAAACTAACAACCTTAGTCCGGGACGGAAGGAGTAATTACTTAAGGATATAGTTGCGGAAAAGGAGGCCAATATTCGAATTTTCGTAGTTACAGAATATTTTTTTTTTCTTTTTTACGTTTGTACGAAGGAACTTTAAGCAATAATTTAATTATCTTATCAAAATTTTAAATTTTTTTATTGATAGTATTTATGTTAATGTAACAATAACAAATTTTATAATTTTATTAGTATACTTAAATCTACCTAAATTTATTGCTCAAAGTTTTTTCGTACTAACGTATAAAAAACGACAACATTTATTATGGGGCAAAAAGAGTATCACTTTTAATATCATAAATATGAGCTAGTCTCCCATGAAAGCACCTATATCCATATCTTCTATGAGACGGGTTTTTTGACCCAACAACCCGACCCATTAACATGATCCATGACCCATGGGCATAACCTGCCACATGGCAACCACCCATTGCCCCCCACCAAAAAAAACTATATATATATATATATATATATATATATATATATATATATATATATATATTATTTTTTTTTATTTATTTTGAGTTTTTTATATTTTTTCCGGCTTTTCCGTCGTTTACCAAAACTAATAGTTACTATAACTTAATGTAATTACTGTATACATATAAAGTAACATTGTTCATAAGTAAACGTAACACCTGTTTTACAAAAACAAAAGCTCGTTTTACCCATTTTTTCAAATGTAATACTAACTATAATTACGTGTAACCAAACAATATCTAAATGTAATTATCATTTATACTGAAATGTAATAGTGCTTTGCAAAAATGTAAAATATTGTGTATTTTGATTTAATTTTTTGAAAGAAAGTAACAATTTGAAAAGTAACAACTCATATACATGATGCAATTGTTTGTACAAATAAATGTAACACTTTAATAAAAAGAAATTATAACATATTTCTATAGATAATGTAATACTTTTTACATGTAATTCTAATCAAGTGTTTTTAGCTCTAAAAATGTAAATTGTTCAATTATTACTTTTTCTATACATATGTGTTACAATTATTTATAAACACTGTTACATACTCCCTCCGTCCCATAACAATGGGCACAAATGACTCTTGCACAAGAATTAAGAAAAATGTAAATGTTGTGATATGAAAAGTGAGTGGGAGAGAGAAAGTGTAAATGTTGTGAGTGTAAAAGTAAAGTAGGAGAGAAAATGAGTGAGATAAATAGTAAATATTCTTTCTATTTTTAGTAATGTGCCCATTTGAATGGGACGCCCAAAATAGAAGTTTGTGCCCATTGTTATGGGACGGAGGGAGTATAGTAACACGTTCGTTACATTTTAGTTGTAATAAGTATTACTTTTGGTAAACGAAAAAAACATAAAAAAAAAAAAACACGGTTATTTTTCTGTATATATGTATTACTTTTCTGTATACAAACTGTTACATATAAGTAACACGTTTGTTACATTTAGTTATAGTAACTATTACTTTTGACAAACCGAAAAAAAATTAAAATAAAGCAAAAAAAAAAAAAAAAAGCTTGTGTGTCATGTGAAGAGTATGGGCATACTCGTCTTTTCTTTAAGTATCTTTGTGATTCTGATTTGTTTATATTGTTAGTTAGTGTAAATATTTAGGTAAGTTTAAGGTTGATTTATTTGACTAACATACTAATACTTATCTTTGGTAAGTGGATATATTTTTTAGGTGTTTTATTTTAGGAAGACTCTCAAATGGAAAGGAAGATCTCTTGGAGTGCAAGGGTGCGGCCAAACATGTATAAATACAAGCCGACTCATTCATTGATGACTACTGATTCTACGCAATACATTGAGGAAATTAAGTTCTTGAGAGAGTCTTGTTTTCTTAGAGTTTCTTGTGAAGAAGAACTCTAAGGTGTTGGATGTTTTCATTCGATCTAGAGCTTTAGATCAATTTGTTCTTTTGATACTTTTGTTTTCTTTCATTCGATTTGTACTCTGCAAATCGCTTTTAATATATGAAAGTTTCCAGCAAGTATTCTTGCTGAAGTTTTAATTGTTATTAAGTTCTTTATTTTCCGCTGCATATCTGATAACTGTTAAGACAACTGTCTGGACAACTGTTAGCACGTTTGAATACACAGTTGTTCACACAGTTGGTCAATTCCCAGAACAGTCCTAGCCGCCTAATTTCTTTCAATTGGCACCAGAGCCTGGTCTCGATACACTGAGATCGATCTGTTATGGCCAGTATGGACTGTTCTCATACTCGTAATAAGCCGCCTACTCTGGATGGTTCTAACTATACCATTTGGAAGGCTAAGATGATCATGTACATCAAGAACATTGATCATCGGGCATGGGTCAGCATTCTAGTGGGATATACATCCCCGACTATGGAATGGGTTGATCCAAAAGGTAAAGCATCTGCATCTGATGAAGAGAAAAAAGATAAAATTTTTGTTCCAAAACCCGAGCAAGACTGGAATGCAGAAGAGATTGCTCTTGCTAACTTCAATGCTAAGGCAATGGCTGCAATCTCTGATCATGTTGATCATAATCTGTATAGGTTATTCTGTAACCATACTGTGGCTAAGAATGCTTGGGACATTTTACAACTTCACTGTGAAGGGTCAGATAGTGTTAAACAAACTAAACTGAGAAGACTTATGACTGAGTTTGAGAATATAAGGATGGGAGAAGATGAGACTATTCAAAATTACTCTGCAAAATTAATGGATATCTCTAATGAATCCTTTGCATTAGGAGAATCTATTTCCAATGCTAGGCTTGTGAGTAAAGTCTTGAGGACTCTCCCAGAAAAGTTTAATATCAAGGTTTCTGTCATTGAAGAAACATGTGACACGAGGACAGTGAGTCTTGAAAAGGTTCTGAGTATTCTTACTACGTTTGAACTGAACCTTGAAGTACAAAAGACTAGCAAAGCAAATTCAATTGCTCTTGCTAGTGCTCTAACTGTGTCCAAAGATCTTGTGGAACTGTCTAAAGACATGGATGAGTCAACCTTGGAGGAAGATGAGTGTGCTATGATCACTCAAAAGTTTAAAAATGTGTTGAATAAAAAACGACAACAGAGATTTCCTAACAAAGGATTCACTCCTTCCACCAAGGCTGAACCATTCGAAAAGGACTCCGGTGTGATAAAACCGGGATTTGAAGGCAAAAAACCGATTGAGTCGGTTCAGTGTAGGGCGTGTCAGGGATACGGCCACTATGCTAATGAGTGTGCTAACACACTTAAAAAGAGAGGGATGAGCTTAACTGCTACCTTGAGTGATTCAGATGATGATGAAGAGATTGCTAATCTCTCATGTCTTCATTCATCTTTGTCGTCTCTCTCTGACAGTAAAAGTGATAGTGAGGTTGTGCAGTCAGATGACAGATCAACTGACTATGAACAGAGAAGGTTTTTGGTGTTAATCATTGTTTTTGAAAACATAAAAATGAAGGAGAGTGAAACTGTGATTGATTTTACTGAAACTATAGAAAAAATTGCTCATGAGTTGGAAGTATTAGGAGAATCTTTTTCTGATACTAGGCTTGTAAACAAGGTGTTAACATCCATCCCAAGAGGTTTTGATGGGATAATTTCTGTGATGAAAGAATTCTATGATCTAGAACATATGAGTTTCATGGAACTTAGAAGGAGATTAATTATTCATGAAACTTCTTTTTTAAAATCATCACCTCCTTCATCTTCGAATTCTGAAAGAAAATCGTGTGTGTGTGCTAGTCATAGTGATAGTGAATATGACAGTGAATCTGACAGTGACGATGAAAAGTCAAGTGTCAGCACAGAAGAAGTTACTGAATATACTTGCTTGAACTCCACATGTGCAGGTAAAGATGATGAGTCAAAGCAGGAAGAGGATGATTTCCTTTCGTATGAGGAACTACATGAGAACTATGTTGAGTTGTTCGCAGATTGGTCCAAGCGAATGGAACAACTCAATGAGTTCAAGAAGGTAAATAAAAAGCTCACCTCTGAAATTATGATACTCAAAACTGAGAATGAAAGGTTGTCGAGTGAAAGTGAGATTCAGAAGGACTCCATGGCTAGGTTAGAGGTCATGCTTACCAAGAAAGACAATGAGAGTGAAAAATATAAGAGGGAACTTGAAAAAGAAACTAATGCTCTCATGAAACTTAACAAAGGCAAGGCTAAATTAGAAGAGGTTCTGAACATGGGAAACCAAGGAAGAGCAGGAATAGGCTATGGAGATCCATTGTTTGTTAAAGAAGGTGAGGGTACCTCAAAAATCAAAGAGATTTTGAATGATAATCAAGCATCTTTTCACAAAAATAGGAGAAACAGCAAAAGGAGATTTGTGTGTCATCATTGTTTTGTTCCTGGACACATTCGTCTATTTTGTTTTAAATTGAAACAGGAACTCGGACTGGACAAGAACAGCGGTCACTTGAGCAGACAACTGTGGGCACAATCTAACAGTCAGTTTCCCAGTCAAGTGCTCAGTCAGCAGCAGCAGGTAAGAAAGGTATGGGTAAAGAAAAATACTCAGCAATGCAAAGTGGCTCTTACCTCCTTCAAGAGTTGTGTGGAAGAAGGATGGTACTTCGACAGTGGCTGTTCTCGCCATATGACAGGTGCTCGTGAGAATCTCAAAGACTATGAGGCATTCAAAGGTGGAAAAGTCAACTTTGGTGGAGGTGCAAAAGGACAGGTAATCGGCAAAGGTAAGTTAAATGTTAATGGTTTGCCTAACTTGCAAAATGTTTTGCTTGTTGATGGGCTCAAGTCAAACCTGATCAGCATTAGTCAACTTTGTGACGATGACTTGTTTGTTCGGTTTGATAAGTCTAAATGTGAAGTGTTTGATTCCAAAAGTATGTGTGTTATGTCAGGCATTCGATCTTCCGATAATTGCTATAAAATTGGTGAACCTGAATCTTGTTTCTCTGCAAAATCAAATGAACTTGAAATTTGGCATCAAAAACTTGGACATGCCAGTGAGAGAAAAATAAGTGAGTTGATTAAATTCGGGGCAGCTAAAGATTTGCCAAAATTGGATTTGAAAAAATTAAGTGTGTGTGGACCTTGTCAAAAGGGAAAACAAATAAAGTCAAGTCACAAAAAGGTTCAAACTTTTGGAACTTCTAGGTGTTTGGAATTGATTCACACTGATTTAATGGGTCCAATGGAAGTCGAAAGCGTGTCTAGAAAGAAATATTGCTTTGTATGTGTGGATGATTTCTCTCGTTATACTTGGGTCATTTTTTTGAGAGAAAAATCCAACACTATTGAAGAATTTAAAATTTGGTACAAGAAAGTGAAAAATCTCTATGGTTTAAAAGCCATTAGGATTAGATCTGATCATGGTACTGAATTTGAAAATTCTGTTTTTTCCTCTTTTTGCGATTCGAAGGGAATTACTCATGAGTTCTCTGCCCCCAAAACTCCTCAACAAAATGGAGTAGCTGAAAGGAAGAATCGTACATTACAAGAAATGGCCAGAGTCATGTTGAGTGCTAAAAACTTGTCAAAAAGGTTTTGGGCAGAAGCAGTTAATACGGCTTGTCACATAGGGAATCGTGTCTTTCTAAGAATTGGAAGTACCATGACGCCCTATGAAATCTTACTTGGAAAGAAACCCACAGTCAAATATTTCCATGTCTTTGGATGCATTTGCTATATTTTAAATGACCGTGAGTATCTCTCCAAGTTCGACTCTAAAAGTGACAAGGCCATTTTCATCGGATATTCTCAGAATAGTAGAGCCTATAGAGTCTATAATTTGAAAACCAAAACTATTATGGAATCTATAAATGTTATATTTGATGATGCCACTGATCTTAATGTCAAATCTGCTGAGGATGATGTTTCAGGGTGCACGAGCAGATTAACGATGAATCTGGAACACAGACTACCAACGATTCTGCAGAAACACAAACTGTGAGAACAACTGACAGACAGGATGAACAGTCAGTTGACCTATCAGATGGTCAAACAGCAGTCGATTCTGGTTCAGATTCTGAAATCGAAAGAGATCAGGTGATAAATGGCAAAGATCCATCTTCAAGGATTCAGGAAGACCATCCAACTTCCCAGGTGATTGGGGGGGTGAACACAGAAAGAAAAACAAGAGGTAAGAGAATCAATTACCGGGAATTGGTCGGATTAATATGCATGAATTCCGCACATCACCAGGTAAACTCTTGTTGCTTTGTGGCTGATTATGAGCCCAAAAACGTGTCTGAAGCCTTGAAAGATGATAATTGGATCAACGCCATGCAAGAGGAATTGATCCAATTTGAAAAGAATGAAGTTTGGTTCTTGGTCCCTAGGCCCTCTAATATCAATGTTATTGGGACCAAGTGGATATTTAAGAATAAATCTGACGAACAAGGCAAAATTATAAGGAACAAAGCACGTCTAGTGGCTCAGGGTTACACTCAATTAGAGGGTGTGGACTTTGATGAGACTTTTGCCCCGGTAGTCCGCATTGAGTCCATTAGACTGCTATTAGCAATCTCATGCTATTTAAAAATCACTCTACATCAAATGGATGTAAAGAGTGCGTTCCTAAATGGTTTTTTAGATGAGGAAGTGTTTGTTGAGCAACCTAAGGGGTTTGAGGATCCCCATAAGCCAAATCATGTTTTTAAGTTAAATAAGGAACTCTATGGTCTGAAACAAGCCCCACGTGCTTGGTATGGAAGACTGACAGAGCACCTTATTCAAATTGGCTTTAAAGGGGAGAGGTTGATAAAACCTTATTTATTTTGAAAAACAAAGGGATATTCTCGTGGCCCAAATTTATGTGGATGACATAGTCTTTGGATCTACTTCTAAAACTATGCTTGATATGTTTACTGAGAGTATGACGTCCACATTTGAAATGAGCATGGTTGGGGAATTGAAATTCTTTCTAGGATTACAAATATCTCAAACTAATGAAGGAATGTCAATCTCCCAATCAAAGTATGCCAAAAATTTGGTTAAAAAATTCGGCCTCGAGAATGCCTCTCATTTGAAAACCCCCATGGGACCCTCTCAAAAATTGTTTAAAGACGAGGATGGAGAGAGTGTTGATCAAACACTCTATCGAAGTATGATAGGTAGCTTGCTGTACCTTACAGCTAGCCGCCCCGATATCATGTTTAGTGTCTGCCTCTGTGCTAGGTATCAGGCTGACCCCAAGGTATCCCACTTAACTGCAGTTAAACGTATAATTAGATATGTGAGTGGTACCACAACTCTAGGGTTAAGCTATACGAGGGACACAAACACGAATCTAGTTGGGTTTAGTGGTTCAGACTGGGCTGGGAGCACTGATGATAGAAAAAGCACCACGGGTGGGTGTTTTTATCTTGGGAATAATCTTGTGTCTTGGTTTAGTAAGAAACAAAACTGTGTTTCTTTATCAACTGCTGAATCTGAATATATCGCAGTTGGTAGCTGTTGTACCCAATTATTGTGGATGAATCAAATGATAAAAGATTATGGTCTTAAAAGTGAAACCTTGATGGTATATTGTGATAGTCTAAGTGCTCAGAACATTGCCAAGAATCCTGTACAACACTCTCGAACCAAGCACATAGACATTAGACATCATTTTATTAGAGATCTCGTTGAAAAAAAAATCATTACTTTGGAACATGTAAGTACAACGGATCAACTTGCTGATATCTTTACTAAAGCATTGGATTTCGAGAGATTTTCTTCCCTTAAGAAGTCTCTCGGATTGTGTGTTACCAGTTGACTGCACCACTGTGCGGACAACTGTCTGCATTTCTGTATAATGGTATAATACAGTTAACACAAAAAAAAAAAAATAAAAAAAAATTGCATTCATTCTAGCACGATTGTCTCTTGTGATCACTTGTTCTTCTTTAGTTCCTTGACTCCGAGTTTTGACCCGTGAATGTGAGACCCTTCTTGACTTGATAATAAAATTATCTTGTTAATTCCTTCGTGTTGTTTATCATGGAGTGGACATCAAATCTAAGCTTGCGGGAAGAACAAGCTGCCTCCAATCTTTGCAGTTACTACTAATTTAGGCAAAAAGCTGAAGTGTTTAAATACATAACTTGAGATCAAGGGTAACACTGTATTGTGAGAGTGAATAGCTCTTCCCGTAACAGATTCATTGGAGATATGCCTTTTAAAAAAAGGGGGGTGTTCTAAAAGCTACATGATTGAAGGTGTAATCTCATTGAATTTTTGTGAGTTGAGACCGAGTCAAGAACTGAGTTGATCATACTTTGTCACGCCCAAATTGAGACAATCTTCACTTGTGTGTTTAGGCATATTTTCCTTAAGTTTTTTTTTTCTCTTTTGTATTTATATCAGCAAATTGAACTGTTTTCCTTCTTGTTACAGATTTAGTGATTTCATGTGTTCATCGATAATCCAATAACGTGATGTTCAAGTTTCATGCAGGGAGTGATTTTTTTTTCGTGTGGAATGAAGGATTCTGTGGTATTATGGCAAGTTTTATTTTGAGTAACTGAGATTCTTCACAATGTTTATCAAGATCTCTCTTGAGGAATCACAATCCCAGTCTTATTTGGTTTTAAAAGGGTGTCCAGCACTAAAAAGGAGCCACAAATCTTTTTCTCCCTCATTCAGTGCACCGGGTTGTGTCTGAGTTCTTTCCCTCCTGGATATCTCTCTTGTCTTGTCAACTGTAAGGTCACACTTCCCTCCTCATAAGTACCGTCAACCACTTCCTTCCCTCCTCATCAGAAATTTCTTCTCATTATTCTTCTTTCTCTCTAAAATTTGCTGTTCAAAGTTCATTACACCGGGTTTGTGTTTACAATTTGTGCAGAAAATCTCCATGGCAGCTTCGTCTTCACCAGCTCCGGCGCTCACCTCTTGTGTCGCCAGTGTCGCCGACTTAATCAATGTCCCACAATCCGATTTGGCGGTCGATCCTCGATTTCGGAGCATGCAATCGACGTCGACAACTCTCTCCAGGTCTCAGCCTTGTCCAAAGCTCGCAAAGTCATGGCTCCCGGGTCTCGCCGTTCCGGCCGTCTTGAAAAATTGGGAACAGGGGCTTCTTCTGGGTCTTTCAAACCAAATGAAGTTCGTGCCACCATGAATGCCGAGGTAAGAAAGGCGAAATCATCAGTTAAAAGTGGTTCCCGTCGAAGGTTGATTTTAGCAGAATCAGAGGAAGAAGACCCTCCGTCTTCTCCGGCGCCGGCAACCAATGCCGACGATTTTGATGAAGATGTGCCGGTGGTGACTCTATTCCGGGCAACAAGGGCGAGAAAAGGTACTCCATTCAAAAATCCACCTCTGTCTACATCATCTCCGACAATTCCTAGGGTGCAAACCCGAAGTGCTAAAAGGAAGGTTTTGGAAACTTCCATGCAAGAAGAGGGGTCCACGTCTCAGCATGACGATTCTAGTGACAAAGATGTTGAGGTTGACTCTGAGGAAACCCCATCCGAGCAAGAGGGCCCACGTCGTGTTAGTCAGTATGCATCTTCTGGGGTCAAGCATCTGACAGGTCAACTGTGAGGAAAACTGTAGGTTCATCTCAGCCTGCAGTTAGACAGTCAAGGGGTTCGGCTGGAATTTCAAAAAGGGTACGTAAATTCTCCTCCCTTATTCCCAGTGTCCCATTTAATCTAGACCTTCCCCATGATCCAAAGTTTTATTATCCTTCTTCTGCTGAGCGGTTTGCAAAATATTTTAAAAGAAAATTTTCTGTTGAAAGGGTAAAGGATGATCGTAGTTTTGGGAAGTTGTTTTTGATTGATTTTCTGAGTGAAAGAAAACTGGTCAAGTCTTTATCATTTGCTAAAGCCTTCTCTCGTCAAGTAGTGACTGAGTTTTATGCCAATCTCTCACGCGATGTGGCTCTGTCAGAATCACCAAATTTCCATCGCACTTTTATTAGGGATATGGTAATAGAGTTCTCACCTCAGTCAATCAATGCTTTTCTTGAAACATCAAACACTCCTCTCTCTGATATTCCGAATGACCTGGATGAGGCTGTTAGGACCATTACTGGTCATTCTGTGTTATCTTGGCCATCTGATCTTAGGTCCACTTCTCTTTCCCGCCGTTTCAATTGTCTTCACCACATCATGGTCACCAACTGGAAACCCTCATCCCAACCTTCTATTGTGACAAAGAGCAGGCTCTCCTTCTGTATCAAATTGGGATGGATAAGTTTAATCTGGGTTCTGAAATTTTTGAGACTATTGTGAGTTATTCTGAAACTCCTGATTCTCCATACCGTCTTCCTCATCCCTGCTTGATTTCAGCTCTATTGGGTGTTCATGGGATTTCTGCTAATCCAGATGACGATTTCATCTCTCTTCCTCCTAAAATTGTCCAACCCAAAACAATGTTTGCTCCAAATCGTTTCAATGACTGGCCTATGCCAGTTGACACTCCTGTTAACAGGACATCTGCCAGAGCATCTGTTCCTCCAGTTCAGCCATCAGTTCATCCATCAGATTCCTCCCAAGCTATTCTGCAGGCTCAAATTGATTCAGTAAGTGATCAGATTGCTGCACACAAGGCAGATATTTTAGCCAAACAGATTATTGTTTCTGGATTGGAACACACTCTCATTGGGCTTCGCAGAGCATTGAATGGTTCTAACAAAAAGGGGGAGAAAGCTTGCATGAAGGGGGAGCAGCAGCTGGTACAAATGCAGGGGGAGAAAATGCAGGTGCTATGATTGTTGCTGGTCCAAGTGGGACTCAAGATGATGATTTAGAATTTTCTTTCGAAAGGGACATAGCCACTACGGTTGAAGATGAAGTTCTTGGAGATGACCTATATTCTGGTCTTTAAAGTTTATTTTGTTTTTTTTGGGTTTGTAAAAACATTGACAGTTTTTATTTCTGTTCTAGCTGGTTATCAATTGTTCTTGGGAAATATGTTTTTGTTAATTTTTGCAGGTTTTGTTCAGAACCACAGAGATAGGGGGAGATTGAAGAGTATGGGCATACTCGTCTTTTTCTTTAAGTATCTTTGTGATTCTGATTTGTTTATATTGTTAGTTAGTGTAAATATTTAGGTAAGTTTAAGGTTGATTTATTTGACTAACATACTAATACTTATCTTTGGTAAGTGGATATATTTTTAGGTGTTTTATTTTAGGAAGACTCTCAAATGGAAAGGAATATCTCTTGGAGTGCAAGGGTGCGGCCAAACATGTATAAATACAAGCCGACTCATTCATTGATGACTACTGATTCTACGCAATACATTGAGGAAATTAAGTTCTTGAGAGAGTCTTGTTTTCTTAGAGTTTCTTGTGAAGAAGAACTCTAAGGTGTTGGATGTTTTCATTCGATCTAGAGCTTTAGATCAAATTTGTTCTTTTGATACTTTTGTTTTCTTTCATTCGATTTGTACTCTGCAAATCGCTTTTAATATATGAAAGTTTCCAGCAAGTATTCTTGCTGAAGTTTTAATTGTTATTAAGTTCTTTATTTTCCGCTGCATATCTGATAACTGTTAAGACAACTGTCTGGACAACTGTTAGCACGTTTGAATACACAGTTGTTCACACAGTTGGTCAATTCCCAGAACAGTCCTAGCCGCCTAATTTCTTTCATCATGGATCCGGATCATGGGTCAAAAATGACCCGTCTCTACTATGAGACGGGTCATGATGTTCTCATACAAGTTTTTATCCATAAATATTTAATGACTAATCTTAAAAACAAATAATTTATTTATTGGTTTATATATTTAGTTCCTCCAATTCCAAATCAATAGGTTGAGATTTATATTGCAAAATACTCCCGCGTCTCATTTGAAATTGTAAATTCGTCATTTTAATTATTCCATTTTAAAAGCAAAGGGTTGGATTCGTTTCTCCGCCTCTTATTAGCTAAGACATCGTCAAAAATGTGTCCCACATAAAATTACAAAACCTTAAATTAAAATTTTATCATATATTTGAATAAATGATACCCGCTTATCATGTTCACGTCAACTAACTCACTTACTTTTTCTCGACTTCAGTATACATACTCGCAATACCGTAATTTTATATACTCCACTTTTTTTTTTATTCCTGTATATTTAAGCTGCAACGAAAAAAATACCTTAACAAAATTAGAACAAGTTAATATCTGGAAGGCTTTCACCCAAAAGCTTATATTCACCCACATCAAATATAATTTTTTTAAATACACTTGTATTAATATTGTAAAATTCGTATATTAGACAACTTTTTAAGAGTGTACATGAAATTTGTCGTGTTAGCGCTTAAAACCAAAAAGCAAGAGATGAAATGAAACTAACTGTACAGATAAAAGGAGGAAGCCTTGTGAGACGGTCTCATGCATGAGAAGGTGTTACACATGAGGCAGATCTCGACGACTGAGTCACGTGTGTGAGACCGTTGCACACGAGTTTTTATCGTAAGGATTTCATGATTTAAATGTACAAATCCATGATGAAACTTCCAGATTTTTTAGATATACTATGCCTAATATTCTAATGTTAATATATTTAGGAAAAAGAAAATGATAAAAAAAAAAAAAAAGAAGGGAAATCAGAAAACAAGAGTTGAAGTAGCTAACTATGGGCCAATATAGACAATGGGAGCAAACTCTTCATCTCTCAGCGACTTTTGTTGCCTCGCTATGAACGCCTCAACCGTTCGCCGGAACTCCTCGCCGCTCAACTCATCCTCTGAATAACCGTCGTTCTTCTTCTTCTCCTCCTCCTCCTCGTTATCAAAACTTTTGATACGCCGGCTCCTTTCCGTCATACTCCGCCTCAATTTCCGGTATGTTTCCTCGTGATTATCTCTAATTATCATATTTTCCGATCGACTCCGTAACATCTTCTTTTCCTCGTGAATCACCGATTCGCTCCTACGACAGCTCTTAAGGTATTCATCGTAAAAATCAGCTTTACTGCTGTTACAATTCTCTGATCCGGCGGCGCCGGAACCGGACATGTGACCGGATTTGATGAACAGTACGACGACGATGACGTTACCGATGAGGAAGACGAAGCGAGGGCTAAAAACGGCGACGTATAGTCCCTGGAAATACTCACTGGAAAATTGGGAGAATTTGTAAGTGAAAGGCAAAATCTGAGAGGAAATTTTGGAGATGATGGTCAAAAACACAAAAAACTCGATTAGCCGGAAGAGGACGGTGAGGTTTCGAAGCCTCCGGTATCGTTTAATTGCGTTAGCTTTCTCGAATTTTAGGTCGAAGGAATCCATTTGATTTGAGGGAATTAGATTATGATTTCTTAATTGGGAATTGAAATGGGTGTAGGAGAGAGAGTGAAGATTTCAGTGGAAGAACTTGGCGCGAGTCATGAGAGCGAAGAGGAAACGGATGGAGTTAAGAGTGAACATGATTGAGTTGGCTCTGTAGGAGAGAGAGTGAAGATTTCCAGTGTTTTTAAGCTTTTTAGGTTTGGTCTCTTATTTATAGGCGCTACATAATTTCTTATTTGGGGGAGGCTCTACTCATTTCACACTGTATACTCCTTCGGTCCCAAAAAAAATATACTTCATCTGTCTCAAAATGAGTGTCCATTTTTAGGATTTTTTTGTCCCAAAATGAGTGTCCATTTTGATCATAACTTTGTCACTAGATATTTTTTTCGAAAAAAAAAAAATCACCGGTCTCTTTATACTTTGCAAAAACTAAATGTTTGTAAAGAGGATTACAAGATTATATATAACTTTTGCCACTAAATTGTACAAAAAGTTATATCCTTTAAAATGAAATTCGAACACTCATTTAGGGACAGAGATAGTATAATATAGTATTATGAGTAAAAAAAAGTTGTGAATACGATAAATTGAATAAGATTTATAAGTGAGACTAAAATCAAGTGTATGAGTATGATAGGGGAGGTGAGGTACGAAAAATAAAAAAATTGAGTACTAAATTTGAAAACCTTTGGAAAAGAGACTTACCAATTGGATATCGAAAAAGTACATTAGTGCAAAGTTTTTTGGGATCAAGGGAGTGGCAGCTAATTTTATTGTAAATGAAATTTATGTAATTATCAAAAATTAAAATTTAACTTAAAATATAATTAAAAAAAACAACTTATTCATATAATTTAAAGATTTGACATTGCTCCTCCCCTATCATTCTGTTCAAGTCATATGTTATCTCATATCAATTTGGAGAACAAAATTAATTAATTATATAGATTGACTAACCTCACCTCTTAACTATTAAGGATATTAGAATCATTCTATAGTTAGAATTGTATATTTCCTAAACATTGTATTATTTACTTTCCTATTAGGATTACTATTTCATTTTCCTTATGTAATTTAGAATAGTCTAGAATAGCTTGGAGAGTACTCCATCCTCTTGTATAAATACCCTACTCATATGATCAATAATACTTGAGTCATTCATACAATATTATTTGAGTCTCTCATATCAATTATCTCTCTCCATGTATGATTGGCTCCGACTATCTTTTTCTCTAATCCTTGACATGGTATCAGAGCTATGATCCATGATGGGACTTCTTCGCCAAACCCGCCACCACTTGCTTCCGCCTCTCTTCCGCTTCACCACATTCGGCAAGACCAATGGCCGGCACCCATCTTCAAACCCATTTTTTTTTTCTCTTGCAATAGCCAGCCTTACCCCCAATTAGCTTCTGCCACAACCACCACGGCAAACCTTGCCGGAACCTTTTCTTCCCAAGCTTAACCCACCGCCCAACCCTTACCCAACTACAATTTTTTTGTTTGCTCTGTCCATATTCCCTTCTCCACAAACTAATACCCACGGCCTACCCCCTTCCCCTCACTCATGAAAACTTTTTTTTCTTTGATTTTGACTACCCTCCCAAGCAACTCCCTTTTTCTATGAACCCCCCTCACAACCGACCCAAACATACTGCCTACGTTTTTTTTTTCTCCCCTTAAAACCTTACCCTGGCCAAACTAAAACCCAAGCAGCTCCCTTTTGCAGTGCAACTCAACCAAACTGCAACCTTACCAAACTGCACCTCGGCCAAACCGAACCCCGACCCACCTCGGCCAAACTAAATGCCTCCACCCGTCTCGCGACGTTAAAGAGCCAAAACTTTGCCTTAGTAGCACTCAATTTTTGCCTTAGTAGCACTCATTTTTTGCCTTAGTAGCAACCGTTTTTTGCCTTAGTAGCACTCAATTTTTGCTTTAGTAGCACTCATTTTTTCCCGGCTTCTGCCGCCTATCCCTAGCTTAACAGCCCTTTTACCTCAGCTTAACAACTTTTTTTTCTGGCATCTCTGCCGCCTCTCCCTACTGCCCTCAATATCTGGTGCCGCCTCAAACCCTGTACCAATTTCCCACCAAGCTGCCCCAAAACCGCACCTTCCCAAAACCGCACCTGCCCAAAACCGCAACTGCCCCAAACCGCACCCTTCCCAAACCGCACATTCCCAAAACCGCAACTGACCCAAACCGCACCTCAACTACACCCTAAACCGCAACTCTGCCAAACCGCACCTCAATTGCATCCCTAAAACTGCAACTCTGCCAAACTGCACCCCGGCTTAAACCCGGCCCAAACTGCACCTCGGGTTCAACCCAAACCGCACCCCGGCTTCAACCCAGCCCAAACCGCGCCTCGGCTTTAACCACCAACCTGCCCCGGCTGAACCAAACCCCTGCTCACCTAACCCCTTACCCCGTCTCGCGACGTTAATGCCTTACTCCGTCTCGCGACGTAAAAGCCTTACCCGTCTCGCGACGTAAAAGCCTTAGACGTCCACTTCATAGGGTGCAAACCCTACTTGTACAAATGTAAAGATCATGGCAACATCAACCACAACCGGGATCACTTCAACCAACTCACTTCAACAACCCGGTTCATCTCATCACTTTCCAAGATTGGACTCTCCTATCGGTCGTCCATCTTGCGGGGGCATGTTAAGGAATATTATATATTCCTAGCACATATTGTAATTACCAAACATAGAGATTGTATCTTGTACACCAAGTTAGATTATTCTAGAATATTAGTTTCCTTATTGTATTAGTATTCCTAATTAGATTAGGACTCTAGAACTCTCTTTGTACTCCTATAAATATGTATTGCTAGTATCAATAATACTTGAGTCATTCATACAATATTATTTGAGTCTCTCATATCAATTATCTCTCTCCATGTATGATTGGCTCCGACTATCTCTTTCTCTAATCCTTGACATTAACAAGGTATTTTAATGGGATGAGGACCCAGTTCTAATATGGTATCAGAGTTGACCCTTTACACGTGCGAGCCCAAAGTTTGTCACACAGTGATTTAGCTCCGCGCCGCCCAAGTTAATGTCCACGCGTAAGCCAAAAGTTCGGCTATGCGTGAGGCGACGCGTTGAAGAAATTATCCTACATCGGGAATCAACTAGTCATACATTGACTATATAAAGATCCCGAGCTACTCCTCCCATTGTCAATTGGTTTTGAGATGGAACCTCAGACTTTTTCATGATATTAGAGTCGGCCCAAGTGTTGGGTTTGAATTAGCCCGTGTTGGGTTTTAGTTAACCTGTGTTGATTGCCCATGTTGGTTCACGTCTAGAGCCGATGTACCAGTCTACACGTGCGGGGGCGTGTTAAAGTCCCATGTTATCCCATATTAACTTGGAGAATAAAATTGATCAACTATATAGATTAACTAACATCACCCCTTAACAAGGCTTTTTTTAAGGGGATGAGGATCCAGTTCTAATACATTCATGTAAATGGTGTATAAATGGCTACGTTGCCGAGTATTCATGGTTTGTGCTGTACAGTTCGACTACGCAATATCCACATTTTTATGTTATATATATATTTAAGTTTTTTGTTTGATTTTGCATGTTTATTAAAAATCAAGGTAAAATTAGAGTGTAAGTCAAGTGAGTTGGGAATATAATTGTTCGAAGCACTATTTATAATCAGAAAATTTTGGGGGAAACTAGTTTCTCCATAAGTTATAAAAAGTCATGTTTTAAAGGGTTTAAGGTTTAGGGTTTAGGGTTTAAGGTTTAGAGTTTAGTGTTTTAGGTTTGAGGTTTAAGGGTTAAAAAAAAAGACTTTTTATAACTTATGTAGGAACTAGTTTCCTCCAAAATACACTCATTTATAATTCAATTTTCTATAATTCTACTCTCTCTGTCCCTAAATAAATAGAGTTTAAATCATCTGTGCTAATTTGTGTACCACTTCATGTGTCACAAGTGATATAATGACTCACAGTTATTGAAATGAGTATTATCGTAATATTATGCAAATATGTGAATGGTTAGATTGCAAGTGGTACATGGAGTGACACACAAAAGTGGTACATGAGATCTCGACTCAAATAAATATCCAAATTTTATTTTAAAGGACATCTAAAATCTTTACGTTTCATACACTTTAGTGGTAAAGATTCATATATAATCATGTAATTCTCTTTCAAAAAATTTAATTTTGCGAGTATAATAAGACTAGTGAAAAAAATTTGGTAAAAAAAGAAACAATTATTAACAAAGTTATTTTTTTAAAAAAAACATTCATTTTGGAACAATTTTTTTCTTACAAAATAGACAATATTTAGGGATAGATGGAGTACAACTTTATAAGGACAAAGTTGTCTAAAAATTGTTCATAATATGCCATTTAAGGAATAAAGTAAAGTACCAACTTTAAATTGGAACGTAATGAAAAATAAAATAAGAACTTTAAATTCGCACAGAGGGAGTATATATATATTTATCGGAGAGAGTAAAATTAGTTAGATCTTTTATTATATGAGTTGCATTTTATAGAAAGATAAGTTACATGTTATTATGTTATTATAAGACGAAATAAATCTTTATTAGAGTATTTTACAGTTAGACTGTAAAACCACAAATTTGTTGGTAAGTGCACATTTAAAATTAATTTGGCATATGTAAAACTCAAAACCTAATTGATATCAAACATTGATAAAAGAAAAATTGGAATATGCGGGTAAAACTCAACTCTTCGAAAAAAGAGTTAATTTCATAGCCCACCCTTTAAATTGGACTGCATGTCTCAATGCGTTTTTGATATATAGATTTGGTTTAACGATAGCCTTTTTAAAAGGTGATCGTTAAATTAATTAACTATTTTACTCTTACTAACAAATTTATCCTCATTAACTATGTTTAAATTATTACATAGTTTAGGTAATACCAAAAAATATTTTAAACATAGGTGGTGTATTCAAATTTATTCTACGTTCTAAGATAAAATAACTAAAAAAATAAGATTAATATTAAATCCAAAAGCATAGATATCTTTATATTAATTTTGAATAAGTTTTTACTAGTAAATATTGATTTAAATTGATATTTTCAATTTCTCAATTCTAAGATTTTAACACATTATATCCAACTCAAAATAAGTAAGTATGTAAGCTTTTATATTTATTTTTTACCTCTCTTTTTTAAGTCTTTCTATTAAGTCTCAATATGAAATACATGTTGGGCGAAATTAAAAGAAAGAACGAAATTACATAATACAAATTAAAATTAAAACTGAAAATTAAAATTGAAACATAAACTGAAAATTGCTGATGTGTGCCGAGCCGTGTGTTGAACACACTGTTTTCAAAACTTATTCATCATCTCACCAATAGTGCTTGAGGTTGCTGACGATCGCTAGTCTCCCAGGATTACTATGCTGAACCAGACAATTCCAGGCACTATAAGATTCCGGCCAATTGTCTTGTGCCTGGACATAATCACCACCAATATGCAATGCACGAGGCCAAATGAAAAACGATCAAAATGCAACAAGAGAGAGTGTGTGGATATTGCTGGAAACTGTGTGTCGTGTGTCTCACATAGTGTTGGTTTTGATGCACCATGCGCAGCGGAATAATAACATAAGATCAAATACCCATGAGACCGGATCCGTCCATGTTGATTAAATTAAATACAAGACGAAAGAAACTAACCCTCGAAGATTGCATCCATGATCACAGACTTTAAGGTGCTAAAGCAAACACCCTCTATCGGTATCCACACGTCGAACAGACTCAAGAACACCTTCTTGATTGATTGCTAGATCCAAGGCTTGATGAAGAAACGATTTCTTCGTAGGAATTATTTTGCTTCTTTGATTATTGAATTTTGATGATCATAGATCTCAAAATTAATAATCCTACCTCTATATATTTTATTGTTTCTAAAACAATGTGTTACGATTTCTAAAATCAACATTAGAGATTATCAAACCCAGCACCATATATTTATGAGCAAATTGCATATTGGTGACTTGAGTTTGTGGCACGTTTACAATCCCCAACCTGAGAGTTTAATTGTGCCAATCAGGCACCTAAGTTTGTCAAAATTTTGCAATGTGGTGAATAAACTAACTTTTCGTTAATTTTTTGACGGACCCAAACACATGTGCTTCGCACATGACCTTCGAGAAGGGAAATCTTGTTAATTACTAGAGGCTGTGAAAGGCAAGTGTTTATTGAGGGGGTCAACTGCAATTTGTTTAAAATAGGAAGAATAAAAAAAATCACCCATCTCTTACACCCTAGCACCACCACCATCACCATCCTTACCATCACTACCACCGTCTCTCTCAATTTCCCAACCCCAAATCTCCATTCACAACCCCAACAACGCCATTTAGTCTCATTCACCTTCTAACTCTCTCCATTCTCAACCCAAACAACCTTAAATTTTGATTTGATTTCAAAATCATATCTGGAAAGAAAGAGAGAAGGAGTCAAACTAAAGATTTCAAACCCAGATCTGACAAATTTGAAGCATACGACTGAGATGGTAAAGACGGTGGCACTGACAGAGAAGCAAGGGCGAGGGATCATACTGAGAAATAGAAGCTGAGGCGGAGCTACGCATTGAGGGTGGGCTAGGATGGCGTGCGCGTGGGACGGCGTGGCTTGGTGGGGATGGGATAGCAAGAGGGGAATCTGGTTGGGGTAGATAATATGTAGTATCCCACATCGGTGGAATATAAGATCTTGGAGTGGTACTTAAGGTACAACCACTTACCAATGAATACCAATACGTCCATGGATTTTCGGGTGGGCCTCTCGTAAGCCAAGTGGACCCAAGATATTTATATTCATTGGACCAGTGCGTGGTGCTTGTGTAACGGGTCGGGCCTGCGGGCTCGGGTCGTTACAAATGGTATCAGAGCGGGTCCCGGCCAGAAGTGTGGAGCAAAGTGTTCTGCGGAACAAAGTGCACACCGTGGAGTCGGTGGGAGTCACCTCTTGAATCCGTACGAGCCCCTCTTGAATCTACACTGCCCGGGGTTCCGATCCAAAGTGGGTCTTGCTGGGGACGGCAAGGATCCAAGTGGGGGAGATTGTAGTAACTGTTGGTCCCAGAAGGGCAACAAGGGTATGAAAAATGCTAGAGGGGGGGGTGAATAGCGTTTTTTAAATTCTTTTCAAACCCTTTTGCAAATTAATGGCAGATGCGCACAACTCTTATTTTGGCTAAGTATAGCGCGCGGTAAGAGTGTGAAATGCACAGTGGAAATTTAAAGCAGCTCTGCGCAGGGTATACTACGCAGAGATAAAATCTGCGCAGGGTATACTGCGCAGAGATAAAAACGCACGCGCTAAGTATGAGGCTAAAAAGTGGCGCAAAATGGGATTCTAAGGCAAATGAGCAATAACAATTACAACATCAAAAGGTGGCAATCTGAAAGATCAAACAAAGCAGTTCATAAAAAGTTAAGCAGGGAATATGCAATAAGTAATGAACACGCTATTTGGAGAGGTTCGATCGATGAAAGATCTACATCCTCTACCAAGATGGTTAGTCTTGGATTTCTAATGGAGATCTTATTATATGAGAGAGTATTACAAATTACAACATTTGAGCTCAATACTAACTCAAGATCTATTATTTATGAAGAACAAATCCTAGAGTAAACCGGTGTATCTCAAGAAGTTAGATCAAAGATCAAAGCTTCAAGAGGTGTGTGTGTGACAGAAATTCTGGGCTCTATGAATATGAAAGATGAAGAGCACCAAGAATTCTGGTGATATAGGCTTTGTGATATGAGCAGGAGTTTTGAAGGTTTGAAGATCTTGAAGGTTGTTCTAAAGAATCTGGAAATGCTAATCAGCAGTCTTCAGATCTTCAAGGTTTCTCAATGAAGCAAGAAACTCGAGCTCTGAAGCATAGTGGCCAACAAGAGGGGCTTGAAGAATGGGCCGATCAATGGGCAATCAAAAGGCAGCTTCAAGGGCCACTTGGAAATGAAGATGAGAAGGCTATTTATAGCTGAGAGCTTGAATATAGCCGTTGGAGCTCTGAGCAAGGACAATGAGCTGGCACAAAGTAATTGGCGCGCAGCTGTCCTTTATAGCCGTTGGGGCTCTGATCAAAGATGATGACCTGGCACAATATGATTGGTGCGCAGGTAATTTAGAGCCGTTGGAGACTGAGCATGAAGACCAATTTCAAAAGCTTCTTCTAGAAGGTTGACAGCTGTCTTCACTTGAGATATTTCTTTGAAGCGTGTCTCCACCAATGGTTTTGCTGAGTGTGCTTATTTTGTCGTTTGTGTACACCTCAGCTTTTTAATAAGCGTGCATCTTCAAAGCGTTTTCCAAACTTTCTAGAATGTGAGATCAGGAGATGAGGAACTTTGACCAAGGTTGAGTGTCCGCGCACAAAGGTATGCGCATTATCGGCGCTCATGGATGCTGCGCATGGGCATCATGCGCACCATGCTTGGTCACTAAAAGATCTCTTCAGAGTTGGGGAATAAGGCCTTGAAAAACTGAGCAGGGTCAAATGTTTGCGCAAGATGTCTATGCGCAGTGGCGACCTGCGCAGAGAACATCCTGCGCAGTGAAATGAATCCTGCTTAGGAAATCTTTGATCCTTCAACGCTTCAAGTCCTATCATCTAAGCCTATACTATAAAAAGGACTTAGCTAAAGATTGAAGATATAAACTTCTTTACATGAGGTCCTAAAGTCCATAAAAATACTCATAGGTGATGGTATCAATCAATTCTAACAAATGTAGGAGGGTTAAGTAATAAGCATACCCAACAATCTCCCCCTAAATGATTGATGCCATTACCTACTATAGCAAAGGCAATTCATTTGTACTTGATAATAACATGTCCATAAAAATGAGAATGGTAAATCATGCCTCAAGTCAATGCACACACTAGCCAGTGCTATAGATTTCTAATCTATCCAAAAGATTAAAAACTTACAAGATAGGAAAGATAGAAATATCATTCAGAGCATACAAATAATGTGAGATGAAGTTTTAAGTATGCGTTTAAACTGAATGTTTAAACATTATGCGTTAAAAATATGAACAGTTAAGATTATGCGCATGGGTTGAAATAATGCAGTCATTGTTCCACAAACAAAGAGTTTGAATTGAACAAGGTTTTGTGAAAGCTTAATGATGCATTCTTCTCATTAAAACTTTGAAGGATTGACTTACAGAGTACAAGTTTTAAAGAGGAAAAACAAAATAGGTGCACACAAAAACAAAAGCGCACGAGATAAAAGCGCATAAAACATACTGCGCAACAAGAATCAAAAAGTCTAAGAAAAAAAGAAAAGAAAATACTTACAGAGGAAATTTAATCTAAGTTGATCCGTTGCAGGGCTTCGCGCTTCTCATTCTGAAGACCGTTGAATTTGTTCATGAGTTCCACCTTTAAATTTTGAAATTTGTCCTGGAACTCCACAGCTTTTCCAACATAAATGTTCATTCCTCTTCGCATATCAGCGTTGTCATCCACTAGCTCTCTGAACCTTGCCCTGCTGTCCGTCAGGATGGCAGTTTGCGTAGCTTCTAATCTTGAGTCGGTATGGAGGCGCTGAGTGTTGACGCTTGCTTGAATGTCTAACATTGCGTAGTCAAATTTGTCGTTGAACGCTAAAGAAAAATCTGTCAAGGACTTAGCAATGCATCGACGCACTTCTTCAATATTATGCGCAGAGCCTCCTTGTTCAATCTTCTCAATCTGAGCCTCCATCTGAGCTTGAAGGTCATCAAATCCTCTATGTAACCCATCTGCAAAGGTTTTCTTGAGCTTTTTCAGAATGTCCCTGAGTCCACCATCAAGCGCTCCAAAGGTGCACACATTTTTGAGTTGTGCGCTGACATTTTCTAGCTGAGCGCTGATGGATTTCAGGGAGTCCAGGATAAGATGTTCCAAAGTGATAGGAACCTTTTCTTGCGCAGGCTCAGATGGACTTGCCTTTGCTTTAGCACTCTCCGTGCTTTCTTTTGCCTTTGCTTCTTCTTTGACAGCTTTCTCCCCCTTAATGGTATCAATCTCCAAACGCTGCATATCAAGACGATATAATAAAGCAGTTTGAGCAGGAAGGAGTTGATTAAGCTGCAGCTGCGTAGCGACTTGATTCGCTTGAACAGAATGCAAGCTCTGCACGATCTGGCGCAGCTCAGCTGAGGAGGATGGAGGAGTCTCAGGGGCTGAAGATGGAGGTTGAACTGGAGAAGAAACACTGCTGTCGGTGGCTGCGGAACTAGTGCGGCGCTTCTTCAATCCTTTAGCGCTACTGTGCACCTTCTGCTTGAGACGAGAAGAGATATGTGCGATATCAGCACTGGGGATGGCTTCTTGAGAGGCTATGTGCGTCTGCTCCCCCTCAACAGCATCATCATCCGAATCACCACTGAAAGCAGCCTTGCGCTTCATTGTGGTTGGCTTTGAGGGAGCAGGAGCTGGAATGCTGGTAGGATCTGCCTCTTTGATAGAAATCCCTTTGGTGAAACCAAAGGAATATCCTTGAGCTTTTTGCTACTGGGCGGAGCAATGCCTTCCCCTTGCGATTGTACGCTTCTTCTGCGGTCTCTTGCGCAGCGTCAGTTGAAGATCTTCCTGCACTCTTCTTGGATTTGACCACAGGAATTGGGCCTATCCAGGGTTCCTTGTTGGGAGCGGCATCAGACAGCCAGATTTCATAGTAATCGGCGTTGCCTATCTCACTGCGCAGATTCTGAAGGTGTACTCTGGAATAGTACTTTGCGTCGCAAGACTGCTTCTTGATTGACTTTTCTTCAACATAGGTGGCCAATTCACCATAAGTCAATAGGAGTTTGGTTAGCAGTTTGCAGTGAGTTCGGTACTTGGTCTTCCCTGCGTTCAGCTTTTTCTCATAGCTTGTCATCCCCTTCACAATCTCATTGAATATTATTTGCGGCCAGTCTAGTTGATCTTCGTTGAAGATGGCTGCGCAGTATTCCCATTGTTTAGAGATGAAATGTCCATTATTTCCATTTTTGCAGTTGAGGGAATCTCCAATTAGGGTGCACAGGTGATACATCACCTCACCAAATTCCTTTCGGTTATACATCGGCCACTTCTTGTTAAGAGAAGGGATGCCAATGAGCTTCTGTGCAAGCGCGTTTTGATGAGCATCATCATAGTTGACTGAAGAACTATCAACATTGAAGTTTAGGAGGCTGCGAATGTGATTGGGGTGAACCATTATATCACAGCGCTGAACGGTGGCCATGATCATTTCTGTTGTCTTGCCTTCAAGTTGTGCAGGAACAACTCTTGCTGTCCTGAATAATTCATCTAACAGAGCAGGCACTATGAAGGATTGCTCAAGAGAGAATAATGGAAGAATGCCGGAGGTGCTGAGAAGATGAAGCAGATGGCGACCAATCGCATCTAAAGAGAGATCTGCCTGAATAAGTTCCCAACCCAGAATGAAGTAAACGTGTCCCTGCGTAAAACAATAGATAGAATTAGACAACCTATTGCTTATGGAGCTGTGCGCATATGCAAGTAATGCAGATATACCTTGGCGCAAGTTCCATAAAAAAAATTATGCACAGAAAATAGGAAGAGGGAGCGCATAAAATTAGAATGCATACGCAGAGGGATCGTGCGCACAGAAAATAAATATTAGTAAAGAAGTGTGTGCAGAGTAATAGATACACTTATATGCGCAGAAAGCTATGCGCAGGAAACTGTGCGCAGAGCACAAAGATGGGGTGGTGAAAAATAGACTAAATAAAATAAAAAATATATAAGAACATGAACACCCAAGAACACAGAAAAACAAAAGTTGACAAAATTCAACAAAAAATACATCGAAATGACGGCATGAACAGGACAAAGTCAACCATGTAAAAAATATGGTCAACGACATTAAAACAAACTCAAAAATTCAGAAAATCAGTTCGTCTGCCAAGGAAGTTACGAAGCACAGAAATTGACGAAAAACATATGTAACGACCATTGATTATGAAATAAACTACATGAAAGAATAGATCAGGCAAATACGAACACAACACAACGATCGATTTCAAAAAATGATCAGCAAATGAGGGAGAAATCGAAAAAGGGAGTCTTGAGACCTCCAAGAACAACAATGGCGAAAAATAAGGAGTTATAGAGAATCATACCATGTCTTTGACGGTTGGATGCCTTGATTGTCGTTCTACTTCTTCTTCGTGAGAGTTTCCAGAGTGCGAAGAAGAGTCGGAGATGATGATTTCTGGTTGAGTTTTGGTTTTCTTAGGCGCCATTGAAATGGTTTAGAAGGAAGGAAGGAAGGTTGAGGTTGAAGAGAAGAACAGGAGATAAGAAATGAGGCTTTAGAGCAGAGGTTAGAAAGAGAGTGAGAGAAAATTTAGAGGGAGGAGAGAAGTAGAGAGAGAAACGGTTTAAGTAGGGAAGGAGAAGTTAGGCGCACGATAGCTAATAAAAGTTTGAGAAAATGTGCAGTGGCGCAGGATAGCAAACCACGTGTCACAAAAGGGAACGCGCTTGCGCAGGCCTATGCGCGCGTGTGCG
Source organism: Campanula takesimana (assembly GCA_026119855.1). Classification (NCBI taxonomy): domain Eukaryota; kingdom Viridiplantae; phylum Streptophyta; class Magnoliopsida; order Asterales; family Campanulaceae; genus Campanula; species Campanula takesimana. The sequence continues at coordinate 1,353,928 of JAOWBW010000226.1, forward strand.
AGTGAAGTTCTAAGCCGGTCACTGTCAAGTCGACTTCCTCATAATGGTGAGTCAGTGAAAGGACGGGCGCACGTTAGCAGAGTGACGTGGCCGAATGGGGAATGCGCGTGCGCAGTCTTTGCGCGCGCGTGTGTCAGCGAAAAGAGGCTGACGGCTGTCGTATCACCTTCCTCTTTAAATGGTGAGCAGACAAACGAAAGCTGGCGCTGTCACTATCGCAGTTTGCATTGATGACACTGGGATATGCGCAAGGGTAAAAAGGTAATTTCCCAAGAAAATTCAAAAAATAAAAGCGCGGGAAAATTTGAATTACACAAGTACCCTTGTGACTCAGCGTTGACTTTTCAGTCAAGGACCTATGTGCAAAATCTAATGAATAGAACACTTACCTGCGGTCCATGATGATTTGCGCATGGATAGTCATGCGCAGCGCATTGATAGCGCAGAGATTCCATAAATCTCAGAACTGTTGTTTCATGCGCAGACAGTTGTTTGCGCACGAGTTGTATAGGGCGCATGAAACTTAACCTATTTTGCACACTTTATCAAGCAAATACATTAGTGTCAATAAATTATGTGGACAAGTTTGCTAAGATTAAGCATACCCATTTCTCCTTTCAAGAGATCACTTGTTAATTCTTGAGGAGATGATATTAGATGTTGATGAGCTTGATAATAGTGCTTGGTAGGATTGAAAAACTGCTTTGGTGGACATATTATCGTAGAGAGTTGGATAATTCTTATCATGAATCCCATAGTCCACAGGTTGTTGCTTCATCCATAAGATTTGGCAGCAGCAGCTTTTATCAGCAATATATTCTGCTTCAGTAGTGGAGATGGACACAGCAGCTTGTCTCTTGCTTGCCCATGCTAAGTCGATTTCCAAGGAAATGACCAGTTCCACTTGTGCTCTTCCTGTTAATTGTGCACGCTGCGTAGTCCGCATCTGAATAACCTACAAGTTTTAAAGTTCGAATCTTTGGTGAACCAAAGTTCAAGGTTAACAGAGCTAAAAATATATCTAATACTTCTCACAGCAGTTATGTGTGCTTCAGAAGAATTAGCGTGATAGTGCGCACATATCCAGTCAACATAATATCTTGGCCAGCTAGCAGAAGAAAAAAGAGAGTTAATCATACCTAGATAGTCTGATCAACTTTACCTTTTAAGTCTGTTAAATTTGTTGCTTGTGGCCATTGTAGTGTCATATGCTTTAGCATTCAAGTCCAAACTTCTTGATTAAGTTCCTAGTGTACTTGACTTGATTTGCGAAGATGCCATCATTCAATTGCATGATTTGAAGCCCGAGGAAGAATGAGTTCTCCTATCATGCTCATTTCAAACCAGCTTTTCATTTGCTTTTCAAAGCGCTTACAAAGAGACTCATTAGTAGAACCAAATATAATATCATCGACATAAATTTGAACGAGTAAGGAGTGATCATTATACTTAGCAATAAAAAGAGTTGTATTGTTTTTACCGCACTTGAAGCCTTTCTCTAGTAGGAATTTTGATAGCGTATTGTACCATGCTTTTGGAGCTTGCTTAAGACCATACAAAGCTTTCTTGCTTTGATTCTGTGATTCTTCCATTCTTATCCATCTTGTTTCCGAACACCCATTGAAGCGCTAAATATTGGATGAGCTTTTCTTGCACTTCTTGCATAGCATCGATCCATCTTAAAACATGGAGCACTCTATCAATCTTCTTTGATCCGACATGAGAGATAAACGAATGCTACACCGCAAAGTTTGATGCTCTCGATGTGCGAATCCCTATATTGTGATGATAGGAATACGAAGATCAATGGGAATTTCATTTGCTTCAGCATCACGATCATTTAAAGGTGATTTGTAGAAGTGGAGAAACATCATGCGCAGAAGGAGGTGTTTGCGCATCAGGAGTTGCAACTTCAGGCGCAGCATTTATAGTATGCGCATGAGATGGACTGATTCTGAATCTGCTTGATCTATGTCCTGCGCAGGAATAGAATTACTGCGCACCTGTCTAAAAAGCTCAGCAGAGTCATCAGAATCATTGGGAGCCAAATGTGGCTCAAGGAGAGAATGCTTATCAAAAAGTAGCATGTACAGATACTAAAATGACTAGAGATTTATCTTATTAAGATCATGAAAAGCTTATAGACTAATTGGCATACCCAACGAAAATACCTTTATCTGCTTTGGCGTCGAATTTTCCTTAATAACGTTTGCAGCCAAAGAACTTTGAAGGAAGCAATGTTGGGCGATTTCTCTCTCTCCATAGATCGTATGGAGTATTGATGTAGGCTTTGTTGATGAGGGATCTATTCCTGAGTAAAACATGCACGGATGACAGCTTTTTCCCAGAAATACATTGGAAGCTTAGCTTCTACTATCATTATTTTTCCAGCCTCAATCAACGAGTGATTCTTTCCACAACGCATTTTGTTGCAGAACTCCAGCAGCAGAGAAATTGTGAAGAATACCATTTGTTGGTTCTTGTTGGTTCTCACTATATTGAGCGACATCGTTGTTCATAAATTCTGTTCCATTGAAGTGTCGAACTCTATTGATGTCTTTTATGTTTGGAGATTTAGAAGGAGAGCAGCCAGGATATCATTAGAGATACCACAGGTTGCTCCAAAACTTCGCGGTAGTGAGCGGTCCAAACATATGAGGTGAAGCGGATGTAAGCGGTTTTACATTGGAGCAATCTTGCTGGAGGAAACTGCTCAGGTTGCTTACTAAGCTGGCATGGTGCATATACCATTGCTAGCTGCTTTCACTTAAGCTTATTGATACAAAACAAGGATTAGTAATAGAAATTATAGCGGTAAGATCAAATAGATTAGAAATTGGTCTTACGAGTCCTTGTGAGCAAAGTTAGTCCAGAAACACCATTTTGATGTAACATAGCGTTGAAGAGATATGGCATTTCAGAACTTTATCTCATAATTGTGATATGGAGAGCAGGTTGCTTGAGACTTAATCTTTTATGATTAGTCCAAATCCAATTATGTGCCCTTTGTTGTTGTCACCATATATTACTGAGTGATCTCTTCGTTCGTGCGCACCTTTAAGAGTGTTGACATCTCTAGTAGTGTCTAGAATCCACTGTTGATATCAACTGAGCTTGAGAGAGCGCAGTGAAGTAGATCTTTTCTGCTTGTTGAAACATTAACTTGCGCTCTACAGCAGAGTTATCTTTTAAGATCAGCACACTTTGAGAGATTCCTTGTGCTGCTGCGGAGTTGGTGATGATGCAGCTTCTGTCAAGTTGGCTCTGGCAGATAGGTACTTGACATTCTGTCTGCTTGGTGAAGGTGTACCATTTCCACTAGAGTGATGGGATCTTTCTTTGATTGTCCTTGGCGCAGGCTCAGGTTCCATTTCAGAAACAACTTTTGAATCATTGTCAGCATTTGCCATTTAAGCAGAGTAGTCCATCCTCAGGGTCAGCATAGTTGTCTTCAGTGCCAAGTCTCCGAGTCCTTAGCTCCTTCTCTGCGCAGTTCTCTTCATCAACCATTCTGCACTGCGTTGATGCTTTGTGCGCAGGGTTGCTTTTCCTTGTACTCAAAATTTGAAGGAGGCATTGAAGTGTAATGTCTTGGCTTTCTGCACAAACCAAGTCATCTTTCTTTGAGTCTTTATGAGGGAGAATACGGATCTTTGTTTGAGGATCCACCAGATTTGGAGAGCTTTCTGAATTTGATCTGAGGTTTGAGCAGGCGCAGGGATAAGTGAAAAGTTAGCCATTGCCCTAGATTTTGAAGCCATATTGAATCGGCACCCAAGTTGTTAAGCTTGAAAAACAGAAACATGTTTTATGAAGGTGTTTGCTCTGATACCACTTGTTGGTCCCAGAAGGGCAACAAGGGTATAAAAAATGCTAGAGGGGGGGGGGGTGAATAGCGTTTTTAAAATTCTTTTCAAACCCTTTTGCAAATTAATGGCAGATGCGCACAACTCTTATTTTGGCTAAGTATAGCGCGCGGTAAGAGTGTGAAATGCACAGCGGAAATTTAAAGCAGCTCTGCGCAGGGTATACTGCGCAGAGATAAAATCTGCGCAGGGTATACTGCGCAGAGATAAAAACGCACGCGCTAAGTATGAGGCTAAAGAGTGGCGCAAAATGGGATTCTAAGGCAAATGAGCAATAACAATCACAACATCAAAAGGTGGCAATCTGAAAGATCAAACAAAGCAGTTCATAAAAAGTTAAGCAGGGAATATGCAATAAGTAATGAACATGCTATTTGGAGAGGTTCGATCGATGAAAGATCTACATCCTCTACCAAGATGGTTAGTATTGGATTTCTAATGGAGATCTTATTATATGAGAGAGTATTACAAATTACAACATTTGAGCTCAATACTAACTCAAGATCTATTATCTATGAAGAACAAATCCTAGACTAAACCGGTGTATCTCAAGAAGTTAGATCAAAATGATCAAAGCTTCAAGAGGTGTGTGTGTGACAGAAATTCTGGGCTCTATGAATATGAAAGATGAAGAGCACCAAGAATTCTGGTGATATAGGCTTTGTGATATGAGCAGGAGTTTTGAAGGTTTGAAGATCTTGAAGGCTGTTCTAAAGAATCTGGAAATGCTAATCAGCAGTCTTCAGATCTTCAAGGTTTCTCAATGAAGCAAGAAACTCGAGCTCTGAAGCATAGTGGCCAACAAGAGGGGCTTGAAGAATGGGCCGATCAATGGGCAATCAAAAGGCAGCTTCAAGGGCCACTTGGAAATGAAGATGAGCAGGCTATTTATAGCTGAGAGCTTGAATATAGCCGTTGGAGCTCTGAGCAAGGACAATGAGCTAGCACAAAGTAATTGGCGCGCAGCTGTCCTTTATAGCCGTTGGGGCTCTGATCAAAGATGATGACCTGGCACAATATGATTGGTGCGCAGGTAATTTAGAGCCGTTGGAGACTGAGCATGAAGACCAATTTCAAAAGCTTCTTCTAGAAGGTTGACAGCTGTCTTCACTTGAGATATTTCTTTGAAGCGTGTCTCCACCAATGGTTTTGCTGAGTGTGCTTATTTTGTCGTTTGTGTACACCTCAGCTTTTTAATAAGCGTGCATCTTCAAAGCGTTTTCCAAACTTTCTAGAATGTGAGATCAGGAGATGAGGAACTTTGACCAAGGTTGAGTGTCCGCGCACAAAGGTATGCGCATTGTCGGCGCTCATGGATGCTGCGCATGGGCATCATGCGCACCATGCTTGGTCACTAAAAGATCTCTTCGGAGTTGGGGAATAAGGCCTTGAAAAACTGAGCAGGGTCAAATGTTTGCGCAAGATGTCTATGCGCAGTGGCGACCTGCGCAGAGAACATCCTGCGCAGTGAAATGAATCCTGCTTAGGAAATCTTTGATCCTTCAACGCTTCAAGTCCTATCATCTAAGCCTATACTATAAAAAGGACTTAGCTAAAGATTGAAGATATAAACTTCTTTACATGAGGTCCTAAAGTCCATAAAAATACTCATAGGTGATGGTATCAATCAATTCTAACAAATGTAGGAGGGTTAAGTAATAAGCATACCCAACAGTATCCCACATCGGTGGAATACAAGATCTTGGAAAGGTACTTAAGGTACAACCACTTACCAATGAATACCAATACATCCAAAGATTTTTGGGTGGACCTATGGTAAGCCAAGTGGACCCAAGATATTTGTATTCATTGGGCCAGTACGTGGTGCTTGTGTAACGGGTCGGGCCTGCGGGCTTGGGTCGTTACATAATATGGTATGGGTGGTGGGTGAAGGGGACCACGCCGATTGGCAGGAAAAGATGGCGTCGCCGGCGAAAATGGTAAATGATGGTTTATAGATTCTAAGTTTCTGAGTTTGCTTCTTTCTTTTTTTTGGCACATAGTTTCTGAATTTGATTTCTCAGATAGAATGAGGCGGATCTGGTTGGGGTAGATTATAGAGTAAGGGTGGTGGGTGTAGGGGACCACGTCGATCGACCGGAAAAGATGGCGTCGCCGGCGGAAATGGGAAAGAATGGTTTCTGGGTTCTAATTTCTGAGTTTGTTTTTTTTTTTTCAAAGGTAATTTTATTTCTGATCTTTCAGCTTCACTTCACTTGTCTTTTTCTTTGCCTTTGTTCTTTATTCTTGAATTGACAAGATTACCCTTCTCAAAGTCATATGCAAAGCACATGTGTTTAGGTCCATCTAAAAATTAACGAAAAATTAGTTTATTCACCACATTGCAAAAATTTGAGAAACTTAGGCGACTGATTGGCACAATTAAACTCTCAGGTTGGAGATTGCAAACATAACACAAACTCAAGTCACCAATATGCAATTAACTATATATTTATATGAGGGACTGACATAATTCCATTGGGAGTCAGGATTTATTTTCCAAAAAGAAATCTGCAGAATCTGGACTAGGACGGGCCTGGCAGTCGTACAGCTCCATAGGAGCCGTACCAAACATGTTTTTCCCAAATTTTTAGCCTTTTCAATCCATTCTTTGTGTGTGACCCAATAAGATTATACTAAGTTGGCAACGAGTTTGAACAAGTCAGAACTCGTAAGTCATAAGCAGACTCTAGCAAGCCATTATGACTACACAAATAATATAACTTTGAAAGTCCAAAGTTACCTTAATCGAACATATCACAATCTTTTTGTCACGTGTTATCATATTGGACATAAGTCATGATCCAAATCAACTTATGCTGTCCAATGCTTTCTCGATCTCGAGCAGATTGATATGAGCAAATGACATTGAACACATCAATTCATTTGGGTATGGCCATACACTATCATCAATCTCACTCATCGAGTGGCCAAGCGGATATCTCTCTTAAGAGAGGGACAAATCCCATCTTGACTTATCATTCTTCCCTACAAGAATCGGATTATGCCAATCATAGCCTTTATAACTACCCGGTTAAGGGTAGCGTTTGACTATGTCAAACATAATGTTCATCATGTGGAAGACCATTATAATCTCAGGTCTAAGGATTCAAATGGTATGACTATTATGAGATTTAATTATGACATTTGACCATGACATAAATCCCATAACGGGTCAATCCAATACCCTGTTCTCCAACAAGTACCTACAAGTTTAATCCGCATCCTATGCACCATAATCATTACATGATTATCCATTAAACTCATGGTAGTTCTTTATAAGTGCTAGGGACAATGATTATTATAATAAACATGCAAAAGATATAATAATCTATCTTGTTATCTCTATAACAAATGAAGACATGATGTAACACATGCCTTTCTCAAGGGCCTAGGGCATAATATTCAACACATAGGGGTTGCTATTCTTCTTTTAAACTAATCCGAGAACTGTTCTTTTTTCAAAAATTAATTAAAGGATAAGTTCATTCAATCCAGAAGTCACCTATTAATTTCGGTAAAAAGAGAAGGTTGTTCACTTGACATACAAGTTCAGATATGATGAATCTTTTTTGTGCAAAAAATTTGACTGTCATGTTAAAAAATAATGACAAAAGGTTAGCTAATCTTTGGTAGCCTGAAGCCAATTTGGGTACATGATTTGCACCATCCCTACGGGTAAAAGAGAGCCTTTATCCAAGCTTATCCACTATCCAAGTGCCCTTGTACTTATACTAGCTCTTTTTCACATTTTCTTTTCATATGGGATAAGCTCAATTTTTCAACTTCAACTCACAAACTTTGAGCCTTGATATCTTATTCATCCAAACACCATATTGGACAAAAAAAAAATAATAAAAAAAAATTACAATGTTCTCATGGTACAGAACACAAAACCCATAAGGGCAACTCCAATGGTGGGTATCAAAACCTAATTTTGATACCCACCTCAAAGTCCTAGCATCTCTAATAGTAAAAATAATGGGTATTAAATTTTGATTTAGTCCTAGTTAAGGTAGCATTTTTAGGACTTTGCTGGGGACTCTCACAATTTGTCTCACTCACCACACGCTCGAGAAGAGAGTAAGGTGAAAATGAAAGGGAAACAATCTGGTTTTTCTTGTCCCCCAATGAGAAGATGTCTTGTCAAGCATTTCCAACAAAGTTTCCGTTTGTTTTTCTTTTCTTTTTTCTTTACTCTTTTCTTTTATATTTTAAACTTCTTTTGCTTCTCTTCCATTAAAAAAATATAATTGATTTCTCAATAAATTCATTAAAAAATGGTTATATATGTTCATTTTCATAAAATGACATAAAAGTAAGAGTAAAAGGTAGAAAAAATGTGTTTCCCGTCTCAAAATAAATATCACAATTTTTATTTTAATCAATAAAATATATTTTTTCAAGCATGCATTAGTATAAAACTAATTAAAATAATGTCATACTTTATAAGTTATTTATCATATTAAAAAGTTTCTATAATTTTATTTAATATTAAATATTAATTTGATACCTATTGTTGGAGATTACTTTTTTGATACTCTTGGAATAGTGCCTCATAGGTATCAAATTTTGATTTTGATACCTATAAGCTATGGACTACCATTGGAGTTGCCCTAATCAATTTTGTCATCTGAAAAAATATTCATCTTAAAAACAATTCAAGTTTCTTTCACAAAATACACATTTTTTTTCAACAAAATATTCATTTCTGCATGCCCCTCTATATTTATTTTGAATAAAAAAATGAACAAACAAAAGTATAATTCATATACCATTATATATAAATAGAAAGGATTATTTTGGATATGGAGAGTAAATTTAACCACAACACCTATGTTCAGCCTTTTTATCATTATGTGAGATTTTGTAATGATTTTAATTTATTTAATGAGAAATCTATAATCAAGTAAGAGTAAGATAGTTAATTAATAAAATAAGGTGGTCAATGAAATAAATTCCAATTTTAAAGTGGGCATTGAGACTTATTCAAACTTGTACAACACCCGTGCGTTAAACGCACGGACATATAAAGTTTACAATTAACTAAAACAAACAAATAATTTATTTTATTAAGAATAAAGAATAATTCAAAAAAATATTATTTTATTTTTTAACAAAAAGTATTACGTCGCTGTAATATTTGAAGGAGAGAATTCATGATATCTATCAATGTCATTGTTTTTCTCTCCAAGAGAATGCCGATTAGGTGTTGTCATTAATTTACGCCTCGGTTATTTATCTTTATCCTCATTCTTGGTCTACGTACAATATTTTACACTTTTTAAAAATAATTATCCAATTTCAACCAAAAAAAAGAAAATCTTATACATAAGGTGAAATCAAATTTTCTCCTTTATGTGAATTCATCTATTTTATTACACTCAACTTTAGTTGAAAGTAGAAGACGCCTAAGTATTTTTGTAGCCCTTGCAGTTAGCATTATTTACAAATTTCATTTGAATGTTTTATTATAATTAATGCATTAATTAGAGTACGTAATGGTAATTTGGTAAAAAAAAAACATTTTCTTTGTATAAGAGTATTGATTATTGTTCACAAGTTACTAAAATACAATTATTAAACTCATTAATTATTTTTGGTTACCATTATTGCTGCTAATGGTATTTTTGGGAATTGAAATTGGCTAATGTATTTGGTCAACATGTTGTCTAACTGCATGTTTTGGAGGGAAGTGCCATACGCACTTCAACCTTTATTTATATGTATAGATTTCAAGAGTGGACAGTGATATTAATTTTTGGTGGAAGAGTAGTGAAAATAGTAGGAGGGAGAGTTTCAGGTCCTTATTTCATCTCTTTTTATATTGTACTTTTACAAAATCAAATCGTTCAGGGAATATTTACTCGTTTTTTTCAGGTCGGTAGTGCAAATGATAATTATGAAGAAAAGTTGTTTAACGCATTAACGGCATTCATTTACTTTTATACATTTGTTAGTTTTTAATGTGTCTTCCCTTTTAGACTTAAAAGCAAGTGCTAGCTGCAATATCTTTAACTTCATACTTCACTGTATGGCTCCATTGCACGACGGTATAAGGAAACTGTAGGTTTTGGGGAAAACTAATAGAAAATATTATGGAGAAAACTTAATTGTATTGATAACTTAAAGAGAGTATTTATACACAAAGAGACTTAAACTACTTAAGGAAATAAAGAGTCCTAGACTTGAATAAGAATACGAAACAGAATCCTAAATAAATGAATAAACAAGAATACAAGATCACGTAGGACTTGTATTATTTCTATCATGCCCCCTCAAGATGGACGACCGGTCAGAGAGACTAATCATGAAAATTAACTCAAGAAATTTGGTACGTGTCAAAGGTTTGGTGAGGACATCGGCCAACTGATCAGATCCGGAGATGTGCACCACACGAAGCTGTTTGGCCTGAACTTGTTCACGAACAAAATGATAGTCTAACCCCAAGTGCTTCATTTTGGAATGAAAAACAGGATTTGCAGCAACAAAAGTAGCACCCATGTTGTCACAATAAACAGTAGGAATTTGAGAGGGAATGACATGGAGTTCACTCAGAAGGTTTTGAAGCCATAAAACCTCAGCCGTTGTAGCAGAAATAGCCCTATACTCAGCCTCAGTCGAAGAACGAGCAAGAGTCCGTTGTTTCCTAGAACTCCAAGAAAGAGGATTACGACCCAAGTAGACAACAAAACCAGTAGTCGAAATGTAGTCATCCTTATCACCCGCCCAATCAGCATCGGTGAATGCATGTAGTGTAACTGGCGAGTCCCGACGAAGTAACAGGCCATGAGAGCTAGTACCAACCAAATAACGGAGAACTCTTTTCAAAGCACCCCAATGAATATCCGTGGGACAGTGCATAAACTGAGCCAATCTATTCACAGCAAAGGAGAGATCACAACAGGTTAATGACAGGTATTGCAGTGTACCGACAATGGCCTGATACTCTGTGGGATTGGAGATTGGAGAACCAGCCGAAGCATGAAGGGGCGGATGAGGGACCATAGGTGTAGGTGCAGGTTTAGCTTCAAGCATATTTGTGCGAGTGAGTAAATCCTGAACATACTGGTGCTGACTAAGAAATAAACCAAGAGGATGTGACTGTACTTCCACCCCTAAGAAATAAGAGAGAGTACCAAGATCTTTGAGTGAGAAACGAGAGGCAAGTTGTGATATGAAAGCATCCACCAGTGCAGAGTCAGAACCCGTAACAATTATATCATCCACATAAACCAGTAAATAAACAAGATGACTGCCAGTACGATGTGTGAACAGAGATGTGTCAGATATACAGGAGATAAAACCAACCGATAGCAAGTAGGATTTAAGTTCTGTGTACCACGCCCTCGGGGCTTGCTTAAGCCCATAAATAGCCTGTCTGAGTTTGCAAACAAAAGATGGATGAGAAGGACTTACAAAACCTGGAGGTTGAAACATATAAACATCCTCGTGAAGTATACCCTGAAGAAATGCATTGTTAATATCAACCTGTCTGAGGTCCAACCATTAACTGTAGCCAATGATAAAACTGTACGAACTGTAGCAGGTTTAACAACTGGACTAAAAGTTTCAGAGTAATCCAACCCAGGATGTTGATGAAAACCCTTGGCAACTAGTCGGGCTTTGTGACGATCAATAGTGCCATCAGGGTTATATTTAGTACGAAAAATCCATTTGCAGCCAATTAAATTATGAGTCGGGGATGGAGGCACTAAATCCCAAGTACCATTCTTTTGTAGAGCTGCATATTCGGCCTCTATGGATGCACGCGAGACAGGTTGTTTGAGATCCTGAGCGACATTGGTGGGTTCAGGGAATGAATAATGGATGGTAACATTGAGGTTTAGTTTTTGAATGGTTTAATAATGTTATTCTGAAGACGAGTTCTAGGACCTTTAGTAAGTGGTTGAGCATTGCCGGGTGCGGGGACAGAGGCAGCTGGAGGAGATGTAACAGACGGACAAGGAGAGAGGGATGCCTCAGATGAGACACTGGTAGAAGTAGGGGAAAGCTCGGGTGAGTTATCTGAGGGAGTAGTGATGGGCAATGGAGAAGCCGAGTGGGTAGGAGAGGTGTTTGGTGGAGAGGTTATGGTTAGAGAGCTAGCGGGTAGGAGAGTGGGCGAAGGTGGTAAGGGTGCTAGGTTGGTAATGATGACAGGAATGTGAAGAGTGCGCCAGTCATCGGAGGAGGGGGTCACTAGTACAAATTGGGCTTTAGGAAACGCAACTTAGATAGCGTTTTTTTAAAGTGCTATCTAAGAGAGGGCCTTAGATAGCGCATAGGGTTAATAGCCCAGCCGTTTATTTTTTTATTTTTTTTTCAATTAGCTAGCATAGCGCATGGAGCGAAAACGCTATGGTTGTACAGAGCTACAATAGCGCATAATAAAACGCTATCTTAGTTAGTGTTTCGTAAGCTGTAATTTTTTTTTTTTTGGTTTAGCTAATATAGCGCACAATAGACGCGCTATGTAACTGCGTTTGATAAATCGACTTTTTTTTTCCTTAACCAAGCGCTATGAAAGGGATTGATGAAATTAAACCCAAATACAACTCCCCCGCCATTCGCACTTCGAAACCCAAACAAACCCACGATAACCCTTCCCTATACCTTCCCCTTCCCCTTCCCCACGGAGAACGACGACCGGCGACGACTAGACCGAAGCCTTTTCCAGCCATCGCCAGCCCGGCTATCTAACCTTCCCCAGCCGCCGCACCCACTCCTCCCTCTCCCGTCAGCCTCCACTGCCTTCCTCCTTCATTAATTACATTGTGTTGCTGCAAGCCCCGTGCGAGGTGTGCTCCTTCTCCTTCTCCCACAGACGCTTTATTCTAGCCCACTTCACACCGCCATCGTCATACCAGCGCCATCGTCGGCTACTCTCAGCGCCATCGTCGGCTTGTCTTGCTAACCGTGATTTGTGAAAACTGAAGGTAAATTTGTTATTTCTCATCTCTCGGTATTTAGTGATTTCAAATTTAGGCTTCAATCTCAGATTATAAATTTAATCTTGAAACCCTAAATTGAAATTTCTATTATGAAATTCAAGTTTTAATTTTGAATTTGGGAAAAGTCAATTTTGGGCATTTGGTTTTTTCTTCCTTAATTTGCAATGCGGTCGTATTAGGCATTTGGTTTTTCTGCGATGATATTTTGTGAATAAACCGTAGTCATGTAGTTTGCAAATCATTGGTGGTTAACACTACAATGTTGCAGTGTTGTGCTAGCTCTTATCTTCAATGGATCAAAAATAAAATTTCACGATGATATGGTTTATAGCTAAAAGGTGTTGTACTGTGTGGTACATGTTCAGTTGGTTGAACCAATTGAAATAAATTTTATTCTCTGAAATCTTTGCTTTAGAATCACGTATATCTATGTTGCTGCTTTTTCTTTACATCGTTACTGTATACAGTAGAAATAAATTTAATTATTAGCATTATAGTTATGTTTATATAGAAATAGATGAATTTGTTCCATCTCGACAGGACTCTTTAATGGGAAGTCCAGGATATTTTAATAATGTGGTTAGGCATGGTATATTGATGCTAGTGTGTTTCTTTAGGGTCTGTTTGTTTCGGTGTATCTGATCCTAGTGTATCCGTTGTTGTTTATTTTTGATTTAGCTTAGTTGCAATTATTCAAAAAATGTTATGGTGACATTTATTTGCAATTTAGTTAGCTATGGATCGTAAGTGGATTGTTGCGGACCGATTATCAAAAGCGTATAAGAATGGAGTCAAAGAGTTCTGTACTCATGCAGCTCAACATGCTAGTAATCCTCAGTTCATCACATGTCCAAGACAAAAATGTTTGAATGTTAAAACAGTCAGTGGTGAGGAAGTGTTGTATGAACATTTAATTTGTCATGGTATAGATAAAACATACACTGTCTGGACATATCATGGTGAGGGGAAAGGTCAGTGTAGCTTAAACCGTTCAAGTCCCGACTTCCGCTCTTCAGATAAGATGGATACAAATATTGGGCCGATTGATCGTGATGGAGCATCTAGTCCTGTAACGGATACTCCGTATGTTATGAATGAAGAACTACGGGACCATCCTGATATGCATGAGAGGTTGAGGGATGATGCTGGGTTACCCTTATGGCCTGGGTGTACAAAGGCAACAAAACTGTCTGCTGTTTTGACTTTGTATAACTTAAAAGCTGGTCACCAGGTTTCTGACGTGTTCTTTACAGAATTGTTACAAGCCGTGAGTGATTTGTTGCCAGATGATAATGTGCTCCCTCGTCGAGCATATGATGCTAAACAGATGCTCAAACTAATTGGCTTAACACATGAGAAGATTCATGCTTGTCCAAAAGATTGTATTCTGTACCGCAAAGAGTACGCAGATCTCAGTGAATGTCCTAAGTGCGGTACAAAACGTTATAACAAAAAGAAATCCCCTGCCAAGGTTATGTGGTACTTCCCAATAATTCCAAGAATTAGGCGGTTATACAGCAGCCCGAATGATGCTAAACATTTGACATGGCATCAAGATGGGCGAATTAAAGATGGAATGTTGAGACACCCAGCTGATTCACCTCAATGGAAGAAATTTGATGATAGATATCCAGAATTTGGCAAAGAGCCAAGAAACTTGCGCTTAGTACTTTCATCTGATGGAATGAATCCTTTTGGGGTTCAAAGTACTAGCCATAGTACATGGCCTGTTATTCTGATGATCTATAATCTGGCACCTTGGTTGTGTATGAAGCGCCGGTACATGATGTTGTCTATTTTGATACCAGGTCCGAGACAACCAGGTAATGACATTGACGTCTACTTGGCTCCTCTAATTGACGACCTGAAGTTATTGTGGGAACAGGGCATTGATATGTTTGATGGGTACAGAAAGGATAATTTCATGTTAAAAGCCATGATATTTGGAACAATCAATGATTTTCCAGCTTATGGGAATCTTTCTGGCTATAGTGTGAAAGGGCGTACTGCATGTCCTTGGTGTACTGAGGACACTGATCATCTTCGTTTAGTTCATTGTAAGAAATCCGTTTACATGGGACATAGGAGGTGGTTGGAACCGAATCATCGGTATCGGACAATGTCAGAGGCATTCAATGGTGAAGTTGAAGAGCGAAAAGCACCTGATATATTGACAGGTGAGGATGTGTTGGAAAAGGTAGAAAACATCGAGGCACAGTTTGGTAAGAATTTTGCAAAGACAGTTCCTACTAAAGGTTGGAAGAAGAAATCAATTTTTTTCGAATTAAGCTATTGGAAAGACTTGTATGTGAGACACTTTATTGATCTCATGCATACTGAAAAAAATGTTTGTGCTAGTATTTTAAATACTTTGCTAGGTGACAAAGAGAAGTCTAAAGATGGGTATAATGCAAGAATGGACATGGTTGAACTTGGAATTAGAGGAGAATTAGCGCCTGTGATAAAGGAAGGGAAATCACCATATTTACCACCTGCCGCTCATACATTGTCTAATTATGAGAAAAAGGTTTTACTTGAGACACTTCAGTCAGTTAAGGTCCCAGAGGGGTACTCATCTAACATTCAGAGTTTGGTATCTGAAAATGGGTTGAAGTTGACATCTTTGAAGTCTCATGATTACCATGTCATCATTGAGACTCTACTCCCAATTGCGATTCGCTCCATTTTGCCAGAAAATGTGCGCACCACTATAACAAAGTTATGTTGGTTTTTCAAGGCGATGAGTAGTAAAGTCATTAATCCTAGAAGGTTATCTCATTACCAAAAACAAATTGTGGAGACACTTTGTGAGCTTGAGATGTATTTCCCACCTTCTTTCTTCGATATCATGGTTCATTTGACTGTTCACCTGGTTTATGAGACAAGGATGTGTGGTCCTGGTCGTATGAGATGGATGTATGGGAGTGAGAGGTATATGAAAGTGTTGAAAGAGTATGTGATGACTAGGTATCGTCCGGAGGGTTGCATCGCAGAACGCTACTTAGTGGAAGAAGCATTAGAATATTGGTCTGAGTACATCCCAAATGTCGAATCAATTGGACTTCCAACTACATGTCACACTGGTAGGATTGATGGTGAAGGTGTCACAGGAGGTCAACAAGTTGAGATTACCCTTGAACAACGACATAGGGTACATTTGTGTATTTTACACAATAGCGTCGATGTGGAACCATTTGTCAAGTTGCACAAGCAAATGATGTCACGTAAGCATCCAGATAGAGATTTGAATTGGATTCAAGTGGAGCACAACCGTACATTCATTGAGTGGTTCCGTAATCATATTTCAGAAAAGCTACTGCGGAATGAGTCAGTATCCGAAAGGGTGAAGTGGTTGTCTAGAGGACCTGATACACACGTGGTTTCTTATAAATGTTACCTTATAAATGGATACACATTTTACACTAGAGATCACGATGAGCATAGCACAATGCAGAATAGCGGACTTTCAGTTCTGGGCAACGAAGATGAAAACTCGGGAACCACATCCTTTGGGCAAATTGTAAAAATTTGGGAAGTCGATTATGTCACATTTCGAGTCCCTGTCTTTGATTGTAGTTGGGTCGATATTCCTGGTGGGGTGCAGGTTGAAAATAATGGTTTCATACGGGTTGATTTGAATAGGGTTGGATTCAAAGATGATTCATTTGTTATGGCATCACAAGCTAATCAGGTGTTTTACGTTTCTGATCCAGTAGATAAAAAGTGGGCTATTGTTATCTTGTCAAACAAGAGCAACAACAACTACCAAGTTAGTGATCACGTTGATGAAGATGTAGATGCCATAGATGATGACCCTTTTGAAAACATGGTTGATACTCCCAGTTCGTTTCTCAATGATGATGCTCATGAACCCCTGTACCAAAGACTCGATCATGACGAGGGTGAATACGTGGAAGAAAATGCAGATGAATTTGTAAATCCAGATTTTTTTGATGTACATGGTCATGAACGTGAAACAGCGCCTCGGAACCGAAAAAGAAAAACTAAGGCTAAAAAGACTAAAAAGGCTAAAAAGAAAAGTATGTTTTTTTTTTTTTTTTTTAATCAAAAAATATAAAATTTTATTTTATGTTTTTTTATTTCTCCTCTTGAAGTATTTGTTTTCTCAATTCTATGTAGTTTACTTATGTAATAATTGATTTTTATTATTACCTCTTACAGGAGCATGACTTCTAGGTCTCGGCGTGGTGGTGAGTCTCAGAAAAACAACCCGGCTAGTGGCAGGTATCTTTTCAAAAATATATTACCTCCGTCCCACTGCACTGCACTAAGAGTCCATGTAGTGGAATTTCAACTAGATTCAACTAAGTAAAGCTACACTTATAAAAAGTTTGATGTGTCAAATTGGAGTATTTTTTGGACAGGGAGTATTTAAGAAAATTAAGTTAATGCCCATTTAGAAAAGACACTTCTTGATGTTTACAATCCAAGCAATCAATGTAGTTAGCTGGAAGATATTGATATCCATGTTCTATGCCTTGCTCAGTTGGGAAAATTTGATTACGTAATTATTTACCAAAGTAATGTCTGTCCTAATTATGGAGTTCCAAGTATGACCAGGTTAGGTAAAGCTTAAATGTGCTTCTTTTTATTCTTTTATGTGCCATACAAAGTTTGTCATGTGAGCTATGAAGCATACTCTCATATCTGCTGGAGAGAGTGGCTTGAGCAACTGATACTTAAACGGTGCACGCCAACTTTTGAATTGCTGCTAGTGCTGGCACCTCTGATAAACAAAAGATGGGGGGGGGGGGACTTACAAAAGAGCAGTCCAAACTAGTTGTAGAAGCTGCAACTACTTCTCTTTTGATCCACGAGAATAATTGGATTTTACAATTGGAATTGCCGTGCTTTGATTCTCTTATTCAATCTAATTTATTATTATTATTTTTCTGCTAAAACCTGTTTGAATGTTTTTTCTTGTTGCTTCCTCTGTACTAGAATGAATTTACATGACAAATTATAAGCACACTTATTCTGAGAGACAATTTGGGATGGAGTATTGATGTTAATGGCTCAATGCTTTTTCAGTTTTACTGTTACTTCGGTCCCAAAATGAATGTTCAACAAATTTGAAATGTTTTGGACATAATAACATTTCTCTGCTTTAAGCTTTTTAGAGAATGAATGATTTTCACCAAAAACATCACAGAATGAATGTCCAAAGATAGTTCAAATTTTCTCTTTTAAGAGAAATTTGTTTTTTTTTTGACATTCAATTCAACTTTTGAATTGCTGGGGGGGGGGGGGGGGGGGTTTACAAAAGAGCAGTCCAAACTAGTTGTAGAAGCTGCTGCCTTGGCAAGGCAGTCAGGAGTGCCATTATCTTCCCTATACACAAAAGATAGCCAGTCTGGGGAACTTCAGAAACGGAAACTGACAGTCACTGATTATCCCCCATACTATCCCTATACAGACTTTATTTTCTAGACTGTTTATCCCCCATACTATCCCTATACAGACTTTATTTTCTTTTTGCATATAATTCTAAGAATTATTACTCTATCCGTCCTAAAATATTGTACCCACTTTTAGTAATAATGATCGGGAGAACGATGTTCATAGTGGGAGCCAAGGCGCGGGCACCTCTGATAATAGTGAGATCTCTCATCCTCCAGCCCGAGGAATAGTAAGTATGCTCAAAGTAAAAAAAAAACCGAACTAAGGGAATATTGGTGAAGGTAAATAGTTTGACTAGTTGTTATTTTTTGCTATGTAAATCATTCTTTACTTTGTAACAAGGCGTGCTTCATTTGCATTTTTTAATATATATTATTTTCAGTTGAATTGGAATGAGCTAGGCCAACCGATTGGTAAGGAGTCAATGACTCTTGCTCATTATGTTGGGGCTTTAGCTAGGAGGACGTTCTGTATCACTATTACTGATTTTCGCAAGAAGGAGTTGGCTCCGGCTAAGGAAGCATTTTGGGATGAGATTGTGGTATAATATGATTATTTAAATTGTCAAATTTAGTTTATACTTGTCAATCAAAATTATCTATGTTTCATATGTTTAAATCTATGCTGCAGGCGACTTTCACAGGGTTGGATGAAAGTCATAAGAAGGCTATCATTTCCCGTGCCGGTTGCTATCACAGGATGTTTAGGTCAAGGTTGAGACTTCTTGCTAGAGATGCTAATGGTAACTACTCAGCACAACCACCTGCACTGTATCGAGAATTGAGTACGGTGACTCCATATTGGAATGAGTTTGTGGAACAAGCATTAAAGGAAGAATTCATGGTATCATTAATGTTATATGGCCTGTGAAACTTTAAGTTTTTTTTTTTTTTTTTTTTTATGAAAAAGTGACAAGTTTAGTACAATTGTAGGAGAAAAGCAAGAAAAATAAAGAGAGAGCAGAAGCAATGGAGGCGAGATATTTCTGCTGCATCCAATTATTTGGCTGATTGTCTGCTGCATTATGTTGGAGTAGACCACCTTGTTTTAATGCCTCATAATGTGGGGTAAGTTAACTAAATATAATATTCATTTTTATGCTTAGTAAATGTAAAATTTATTTGAACTTAGAAATCAATAAAGCTTGGGTGATGTTTATTTTTCAACCTTGTTTTAACTAAATATACAGGAAACATTGGGTATTGGTTGCCATCAATACCAAGACAGAGAGCATCTACTATATGGATCCAGCTGAAGATGGAAAAATTTCAAAAAATCAGAACTTGAAACAGCTTGTTGAACAGTAACGTGTTCTCTTTTAAACTTTCTTTTATGAAAACTAGAATTATACATTCATATATATTTTTGACATGTTTATTTCATATTTTAATAGTGGCATGAGAGCTTTTCGGACCCGTCGTCCAGGGACTACCAAGAAGGCCCTCTTCAACAGTTTCAAATGGAATAGCATTCAGGTAATTTACTTTATAAACTTGTCGATAGAGTATAAATTAATTCATATTTTAGAAATTTTTAATACAAACATCAATTGTTATTAATAGTGCCCGAAGCAACCTGATGGGATTCATTGTGGCCACTATGTTGGATGCTTCATTGAGAGTATATTATTCAGTGGTGAAACAAGTATCCCTGTTACTGTAAGTAAATCGCAGTTTCTTCTTTCAATTCTAGCTAGCTATCGGTTCTCTTTGTTCAAAATATACTAGTATTCATACCTGTGCCAATGGCACGGTGACAGTATGAAATGTGTTCGCATTTTTGGATGTGAGTAAAGAAGGGTAATTTTTGGGTTGCAGGGTGACATTATTTTGGGTGGTTTGAGGTAGGAACCTTACATTTGACATAGAACAACTTATGCTTAAAGAAGCTCTGCATTGTGTTATGTTACGTTTAAACCGCAAGTGCACGGGTTATTAATAGTATAGTATGTGCAAATACGGGTCGATCCCACGGAGACAACTTAATTCTAAAAATATTTTTTTGCTTTGGATAAAAGTAAAGAAAATAAAATGATTGGGGGTAGGAAAATTTGTTTGTCACTTAAAATAGAAATGATAGTAAAAGCTATTTATGTAGGAAAAACTCTTATTTTAAAGGAATTCCCGGGATTGGGACTCAAGTATTCATATATTCATCATTCATTTATGCTCTCTTTTAGATTAAGGGTTCATTTTTATACAAGGATGGTATGCTTAGCCTACACTACTTCTCACGATCAAGCAAGTAGTGTTTGTATTCTCATACTAATTATGTCCTAACTCTTTGAGAAATCCGTTTATGTTTTTCCCCCGCCCTGTCACAAACGGGCATTCCGGCTTATCTCTAGCTGACCATAATTAGTAAGAATCCATTAGGTTTTCTTATGAAAATCGGCACACTTTCCACTCAAGGAGCATCCCTAAGCCATTACACTACTCTCGTGAGTAATGAACTTAGTTTTGACTATATGGGTCCGCTAATCGAGATTCACCGCTAGGTCCTTCTCTCGATTAACTGGAGTTCATATAACCAAGGACGTCATCGTGGTTATAGGCGTTTTAGATTGATATAGTAAAATTGTTAAAGATGAAGAGAAATGAATTTAGAGAACATAAAATTATGATGAACATATGAACACAATGAGTATCCAACCCCAAGAAAGAGGGGGATTACTCACTAGCCATTAAATAAAACATCAAGAATAAGAATAAAGGATTAAGATAGAGAAGAGAATACTTATTCAGATTGGAGAACTTAATGATGGAAGAATACTTCTTTATTGCTTAGGAACCCTCTCTCAAATTCACTCAAAATTCTGGAAATGATAATGTATACTTAGAATTTCACTATAATAACTTTACAATCAATCTCTAAAAAAATATCTCTATATTTTCTAAGGCTGTTGTAGCCTTCTTATATAGGCCCTAGGACTGATTTGAGTGTCTGTTCCCGGATACATCCACCAAGAGGAGTGTCTGTTGGGAAACACTCTTTCAGAACAGGCGTCAAGATCCGGGCGGGTCTTCATAATGGTCCGGCCGGATCCAGTTGGTCCGACCGGATTTTCTCCTTGCCCCGGTCGGATCTTTGTCTTCTGGAAATTTGTTCTTGTATTGGTGAGGTCCGGCCGGGTCTTATAGATGGGTCCGGTCGGATCTTTGACTTCTGCATCTGATTTCTCCTTTTTAAATGTTTTGCTCCCGTCTTTCCTTCCTTTACTCCCTTTAGCTCAAAATAGCTCCAAATAGTACCTGTTTTCTGTCCACAAAACCCATACTACACCACGCACATTATATCCGTAAAAGTAAAGTGAAATAATGCAATATGAGACTCATTAATACTAAATTGACTCTAAAAAGACATATATTTAGACCTTAAATGACTATAAAATAGCCATTTATCAACTCCCCCACACTAAAACCTTGCTTGTCCTCGAGCAAGCTTACAATTTTGAAGAAGAGAGAGTGACAAATGACATAAAATTTTTGAAAAATCAAAGAAGGTTTCAATGCTCCCTCAGAATATTTGTTATATTGTATTGCCTTTACAAAATCATTTCCTTTTAAATTTTCCGTCCCAAGAAACTTGTGAGAAAGAACATAAGAGGATATTGGAAAGTAAATAAAGAATTTTGGATGTTAATATAACATGAATAAATACTATTGAACAAGAGCATATAGGAATAACTAAATGAACTTGTGGATTTCAAGTATGAAATAGAATTTAAGTTCACTCTTTGAGTGCTTTGTGAATAGGGTTTTTTATGCTTGGGAATACATTTCTTAAACTCATGATTTTATTCTTTTTCAAAGATATTCAGATTTTGTTATGCTCCTTGAATCACAAAAAATAAGGCGGATGAAGGTAGTGGAAAATTTAATTTCATTAAGTTTTAGAAGTGGCAATTGAGTTCTTTGTAAATCATCACACTCTATAATGATAAATTCATTTGGATATTCGAGTGGATGATATACAAGAAGATTGATTTATGTTATTAAGTCTTAAAAGTGGAAATGGAAAGCTTCGTGATTCTTAAAGATCATAACAATGTAGTAAATCTTTGGAAAAGAGTAGAAGTAAAAGTTTTTGAAATGTATATACAAGGATGTTTTATAACTTTTCACAAGTGTAATGTATTCAAACTTAATATCCACAATTTCATTAATAATGTAATGCTTCTATTCAAGAATATTTAAAAGTCTATATAAATTTTGAAAATTTTTTCATTTACAATCCAATATGATCCTAAGTTCTTTGTGACAAATCTCTCAAAAAGTAAAGTTTAAGAGGAAATAATTTTACTTAGGCAAATTGTAAGTATAGATAACATTCTCATCAATGGGAGCATTGGCAAAATTTTTTTTTTTTTTTTTTTTTTTTTTTTAGAATACTTAACTAAATGCAAGCAACAAGCTAACTAAATGCAAAGAAAAAGAAAAACGGATATAATAATTTTATTATAATAATTTTATTAAAATCCTCCCCCCACACTTGAACTAAACATTGTCCCCAATGTTTTCATGAAAGTAAAAATTGGACAAGAAAGTAAAAATGGGGACGGGGGAACAAATAACTTATCACTGAAATGGTGGTGGAGGTGGTGGTGAGACAGGTTTGAGATGAAGAAGAAGGGAAGAATGAGAATACAATTGAACAGATCTGACCTTTTGGCGAATCGGTATGTCCTTTTATGCGACTGATCCGGGCGGGTCGCTCTGGGGATCCGGTCGGATTTATTATGGTCCGGTCGGATTATTTTTCAGACCCGGACGGATAATTTTCTCTGGAATCTCCAGAGTTGCTTGATCCGGTCGGGTGCTTCAACTTGGCCCGGTCGGATCTAGATGATCCGGTCGGATTATATTGTTGACCCGATTGGATCTTCGAAAATTCTTCCTCTTTTTTTTTTTTTTTTTTTTTTTTTTTTTTTTTTTACCTACAAAATGTTAGAAAAACAGAACATAATAACAATAATAATAATAATAAAAAAAAAAACAAAATAATCCATCGGTTACCACCCGATGATGCTTGTTTAACGTCTTTAGCTCGACGCCTTTTTGTTAATTGGAATGGCCATTGTACGGTATCGAGATGGCCTATTGTCTTTGACAATACGCCACTTCTTCTCCGGTGGATTGTTTAGGGCCCTATGATCAGTACATATGCGCCATCCATTCTTTGACGGGATTAATTTATGAAAATCTTTGCAAGCTCGTAATCCCGTTATTTTCTGTGGTGCTACTTTCTTTGGTTTTTCTATGATGTCATCTCCATCATTTTCATCATGTAGCACCCTCTTCCAGTCTAAATTCTTGGTACTTTCCCTTGCTTCCTTTATTTCTTTCAAATAATTTTCATAAGCTTTGAATTCATCTATATGATCCCTTTTGGAATCCATAGATTTTATGACATTAATTTCCTTATGATTTTCTTTTAAAATATCAATTTTTGACAAGAGTCTTCAATGGTTGGGGTACTCCTCCAAAATTCCTCTTTTTGATCTCCAACATTTAAAGTAAGAGTACCCTTTTTCACATCAATTATGGCTCCCGCAGTTGCAAGGAAAGGCCTTCCCAAGATGACTGGGATATCTTGATCCTCCTCAATCTCGAGGATCACAAAGTCGACAGGGATGATTAGGCTCCCTATTCGACACGGCAAGTTTTCCATAATACCTATCGGGTATTGAATGGATCGGTCTGCCAACTGCAGAGATATGGTGGTGGGTTGGAGTTCCCCCACACCTAATCCCTGACTAACCGAAAAAGGCATTATACTAACGCTAGCCCCTAAATCAAGCATAGCATTATCCATATTGATCCTACCGATACTACAGGGGATAGAAAAAGTGCCGGGATCTTTGAGTTTAGGCGGAAGTTTCTTTTGTAAAATGGCACTAACATCTTCCGCCAAAGTGAAATTTTCAAATTCCTCTAAAGACTTCTTTTTAAAAATCATTTCCTTCAAAGGCTTTGCATAAGAAGGTATTTCTTTCTGGTCATCAGAATAAGGAACTCTAATATTCATTGATTTTAATGTTTCCAAAAATTCGGCATGTTGTTCATCAACCCCTTTCTTTATTAATCTTTTTGGGTACGGTATCGGTGGTTCAAAATATCTATTGTAACTAGTCTCATTTTCAGTCTCAACTTTTGGTGGGGTTGGACTTTCATTTTCCTCTTCTTTATTTATTGAAACTATTACATTTGCATGCTCGCTAGGCCTTTGAGGTTGACCGGGAAGACTCCCTTGTGGTCTTTGCGGCAGGTTGGCCTGTTGAGCTTGCTGGCTCTCTAACATTTTGTTATGAGCAGCTAAGTTATCAAACCTAGCATTCAAAATTTTAAAATTTTCCCTAAATTCATTATTGATTTTCTCTTGGTTCTTATTATTTTCAATCATATAATCCATAAGAAGATCTAATTTAGATTTAGGGGGAGGGAAAGCATTATTGTTGAAATTCTTGGGTACAAATCCCGGTGGTTGTGAGGAAGGTTGTGGGTTTAAAACATTGTTATTTCTATAGGACAAGTTGGGGTGATTTTTCCATTCGGGATTGTATGTGTTCGAATACATACCCCCTCGTTGTCCATTAGAAATAAAATTAACTTGTTCACTAGAAGTAGTGTCAAGTAAATCACAACTTTCGCTACTATGTGAGTTTGACCCACATAGTTCACATAAAACATTAATGTTAGCCACGGAATTTGTATTCAAGCTATCTATCTTTTTGAAAAGAGTATCGAATTTAGAAGATAGAAGAGTGACTACGTCAACATTAAACTTACCTGATGATACTTGCGGTTGGTCCCTTTCATTGGACCATTGGTAGTGGTTCAGGGCAATGCTCTCGATCAAGTCATATGCCTCGTCCACTCCTTTATTCATGAGTGCTCCTCCCGCAGCAGCATCTATGGTCTCTCTTGTCTTGAATGTGAGACCGTTGTAGAAGGTGTGCACTATCAACCACTTTTCAAGCCCGTGGTGTGGGCACATCCTTAGGAGTTCTTTGAAACGCTCCCAAGCATCATAAAGCGACTCATCTCCATTTTGACTAAAATTAGTGATCTTGGTCCGGATTTGAGCGGTTTTTGAAGGAGGGAAGAAACGTCCAAGGAAAGCCTCTTGAACTTGGTCCCATGTTGTTAAAGAGTTGTGTGGGACCGAGTTCAACCATTGTTTCGCCTTATCCCTTAATGAGAATGGGAATAGGCGCATCCGTATTGCCTCGGGTGTGACTCCAACAATCCTTGTAGTATCACAATACTCCAAGAAAGTTTGGACATGGAGGTGCGGATCTTCAAGTGCCGAGCCACCAAATTGGTTGTTCATAACCATATGGAGAAGTTGTGGCTTTATCTCAAATGTGATTGCGTCGGCATTTGGTACTACTATGGGCGTCCTAGAACCCGGGGTGCTTGGGTTAACAAACTCCCGTAAGGTCTTAGGTGGTGGGGCATCGCCCGAATTTTGCCCGTCTTCGTTGTTTTCTCTCACCATTTCTTTCTCTAAAGTTTCTCTCAAACTTCTAAGTCTTTCTCTAAGGTATCTCTCAGGTTCCGGATTGTATTCAACGTAATTGTCACCTCTCCGGACTCTTTTCATAAACTTTGGAAAAAATACTTTAAAGAAGAATTCAAAGAAAAATACTTTGAAAAAAAAGATGATGAAATAAATAAAAATAAAAAGAATAAAAACAGAAAATTGAAAAGCAAAAACTCTTTTTTTTTTTTTAAATTTAACCGTTGTCCCCGGCAGCGGCGCCAAAAACTTGTTACGTTTAAACCGCAAGTGCACGGGTTATTAATAGTATAGTATGTGCAAATACGGGTCGATCCCACGGAGACAACTTAATTCTAAAAATATTTTTTTGCTTTGGATAAAAGTAAAGAAAATAAAATGATTGGGGGTAGGAAAATTTGTTTGTCACTTAAAATAGAAATGATAGTAAAAGCTATTTATGTAGGAAAAACTCTTATTTTAAAGGAATTCCCGGGATTGGGACTCAAGTATTCATATATTCATCATTCATTTATGCTCTCTTTTAGATTAAGGGTTCATTTTTATACAAGGATGGTATGCTTAGCCTACACTACTTCTCACGATCAAGCAAGTAGTGTTTGTATTCTCATACTAATTATGTCCTAACTCTTTGAGAAATCCGTTTATGTTTTTCCCCCGCCCTGTCACAAACGGGCATTCCGGCTTATCTCTAGCTGACCATAATTAGTAAGAATCCATTAGGTTTTCTTATGAAAATCGGCACACTTTCCACTCAAGGAGCATCCCTAAGCCATTACACTACTCTCGTGAGTAATGAACTTAGTTTTGACTATATGGGTCCGCTAATCGAGATTCACCGCTAGGTCCTTCTCTCGATTAACTGGAGTTCATATAACCAAGGACGTCATCGTGGTTATAGGCGTTTTAGATTGATATAGTAAAATTGTTAAAGATGAAGAGAAATGAATTTAGAGAACATAAAATTATGATGAACATATGAACACAATGAGTATCCAACCCCAAGAAAGAGGGGGATTACTCACTAGCCATTAAATAAAACATCAAGAATAAGAATAAAGGATTAAGATAGAGAAGAGAATACTTATTCAGATTGGAGAACTTAATGATGGAAGAATACTTCTTTATTGCTTAGGAACCCTCTCTCAAATTCACTCAAAATTCTGGAAATGATAATGTATACTTAGAATTTCACTATAATAACTTTACAATCAATCTCTAAAAAAATATCTCTATATTTTCTAAGGCTGTTGTAGCCTTCTTATATAGGCCCTAGGACTGATTTGAGTGTCTGTTCCCGGATACATCCACCAAGAGGAGTGTCTGTTGGGAAACACTCTTTCAGAACAGGCGTCAAGATCCGGGCGGGTCTTCATAATGGTCCGGCCGGATCCAGTTGGTCCGACCGGATTTTCTCCTTGCCCCGGTCGGATCTTTGTCTTCTGGAAATTT
The DNA here is from genome assembly GCA_026119855.1 of Campanula takesimana. NCBI lineage: Eukaryota > Viridiplantae > Streptophyta > Magnoliopsida > Asterales > Campanulaceae > Campanula > Campanula takesimana. Next base: position 1,381,142 of record JAOWBW010000226.1, read on the forward strand.
GTTCTTGTATTGGTGAGGTCCGGCCGGGTCTTATAGATGGGTCCGGTCGGATCTTTGACTTCTGCATCTGATTTCTCCTTTTTAAATGTTTTGCTCCCGTCTTTCCTTCCTTTACTCCCTTTAGCTCAAAATAGCTCCAAATAGTACCTGTTTTCTGTCCACAAAACCCATACTACACCACGCACATTATATCCGTAAAAGTAAAGTGAAATAATGCAATATGAGACTCATTAATACTAAATTGACTCTAAAAAGACATATATTTAGACCTTAAATGACTATAAAATAGCCATTTATCATGTTAAACCTGCATTTGGTGAACTTTATAAATTACTCCCTCCGTTTCGTATTAAGTGGCGTTATAGGCCAAAGCACATTAGCCAAGGAACACCTTAATTAGCCCAGCAATTTCCCTAATTGCCCTTTATCTCTCCCACTTTAATGCTACATTTTTCCTAATCATAAGTTTCTCCTTCCCATTTCACCTGCAAAAAGAGAAAAACCACATTTTCATCATTCTTTATTTTTTTCCCCAATTTTTTATTTCCTATGAAAAGTCGATTTTGATTGCTTTCTTGTGATAAAATTCTAATCTGAGTAAGAATCATTGAACATTTCCTTCTTTTTTTTTCTTTCGTTTTTTTTTTTTTTTTTTTTATTTTATTTTCATGACTCATTTCACCTTCTCTCTCTATCACAAATCATCACAGCAACAAAGAAAAAAACCTTGAATTTCAACAAATTAGAAAGTGGCTGAACTTTAGTGAGTTCAGAAGAGGACCTTGTCCTTGATTCACTTGATAAGCTTCTTCGTAAATTTCGTTTCAAAATGAGCCTGTGAATCTCTTCCATTTCTTTGTTCTCTTGTATCCTTTCCCGCTGAGAAACGTCACCGCTGGAGCTTGTATAATCTTCAACAGAAGTTCCAATTTAATGGCTTTTGTATAAATTTGTCAAGGTAAAAATTGTATACTTTGAAAACATCTTGATATCTACTTTCAGAAACAGTTGAAACCATATACACAAATTTCCAACATCTAATTTTGAGTTCCATTGCTCCATCGTATTTTCCTAATATATAACCTTTTCAACCCAAGTTCATAAATGTTAGCAGCACCCTACACTTTCTATTCAAAATCTTATACTCCATCCGTCCCAAAATGAAGGTCCGAAGCATTCATTTTGGGATGGAGGTAGTAGCAAACTGGGATTTGCTCAAGGGTAGAACACTCCTAAGCACATATCAAAATCAAAAGCCTATCCATGACTCGACCAAAAGTGTTGGAGCAGAATTAAGCACTTAAAACGGATAAAAAAAAAACTGTCAAAAGGATTGGGCTCCTTGGGTATGTATATGTCTATGTATGTATACATGTATATATGTCTATGTATGTATACATGTATATTGATTTGATTTTTAGATAGTAGCCAGCTGATTTACATTGATGGGGTAGGTATATTCTGGCTATTAAAGATCATGTCAGCAAACATTTGTGAAGCTGCTTGTGTAGGTATATTCTGGGTTATTCATGACTCCGTACGTATCAAAGTTTATTGTCGTTAGTTGTTGCAATGCATACCTGATTGATTGGGCTTGCTTGACTGAGAACGCGGTATCAAAAGGATTGGGCTCCTTGGGTAAAGGCCCATGAGCAACTGAACTAGAGCTTGCATCAGAGTGTCCAGATAGGAGCCCTTCCCATTGATAAGCATTGTGTCAGGCGGGCTGTAATAGGCCGATTGTAACGTATTCAGCCCAGATCGAACATCCTGTTGATTTTGAGAAACAAAATGAAGAAAATGAACATGTTTTGTCTAATACAAAGCTAGAGAAAAGGAAAGTGTAACATTATATGAATATATATTTATGTGTTTATATATGTGTTTGTGTTTATTGCATATGTTGTTTCTAACAAATGTCTTGTAATTTTTTTTGGTATAGTTTGTCCATGCAAACCGAATCAAGTGTTATCCTCCTAGCAAAATGCAGATTTTTCAAGATAATTGGGCAGGATACTTGTATAACCGATTTATTAAGGAGAAGATGGCAAGGAAGTAGTAGAAAATAGGTATTACAAAGAATTTTTTTGTGACTATTGTTAATCGTAAGATTATTGATGATCGAGAACAAAGATCTTTAACTCTTAATTTATAACTTTTGTGGATGATTAACTGTAATAACTATTGTTGGTGTATATATGTAATGAAAGGTTAATTGTTATTGTTGATTAAAATGTTTGTTAGTTCATATTAATTTTTATTTATTTCATTTTTTGATATAATTAAATTTAAAAGTGAAATATAGCCTTACATAGCGCTTTTTATGCGTTATTGAAGTAGTGGACATAAAAAGTGATCTATCTTGGATAGCGTTTCGCGTGCGCTGTTGTAGACTCGTTTTTTTTTAAAGTAGTAGCTTCGAAAGCGCATAATAAGCGCTGTGCAAGTGAATTTTTGAAAAAATAAAAAAATAAAGAGGGAGCTTCGAAAGCGCATAATAAGCGCTGTGAAAGTGAATTTCTGAAGAAAAAAAATAAAGAGGGAGCTTCCAAAGCGCATTTTATGCGCTATGCAGGAGAATTTCTGAAATTAAAAAAATATGTTAGATAGCGCTTCCAGATGCGCTATGTTAGATCCGTCACTTAGAAAGCGCATAAAAAGCGCTATGTTAACTTCCATAGCGGACGCTTACATAGCGCTTTTATGCGCTATCTAAGCCAAAAAAAAAAGCGCTGTCCAAGCTCATTTCTGTACTAGTGGGTGGGCGGAGATGAGTCCACAGTTAGGAGAGTGGAAAACGGAAAAGTATCTTCAACAAACTTGACATGTCGAGAGACAAAATCTTTAGAAGTTGATGGATCAAGACAATAATAAGCACTCTGAGTTGGAGAGTATCCAACAAAGACACAAGGTTGAGACCGTGGTTCAAGTTTGTGAGACGTGTATGGGCGAAGCCAAGGATAGCACAGACACCCAAAACTGCGAAGTTTATGATAGTTGGGAGGATGACCCAGAAGCTTTGAGTATGGGGAAGCCAGATGAAGTGTTGGTGTGGGCATACGATTAATGAGATAACATGCCGTTACAAAGGCAAAAGTCCAGTATTTTGGTGGCATATTGGAGTGGGTGAGAAGAGAGAGACCGGTTTCGACGATGTGACGGTGTCGTTCAGAATAACCATTGTGTTCTGGGGTATGAGGGGGAGAAGTCCGATGAGTAATCCCATGAGAGAGAAGAGTGGGACGGAGACCAAGATACTCACCACCATTGTCACTAAAAATAGTAAGTATTGGACGTTTGAAGTATTTTTCCACAAGATTTTTAAAATTGGAGAAAACAGAGACATCGTCATTCTTACGTTTAAGAGGATAAATCCAGATATACTTAGAATAATGGTCAACAAATATTATATAATACTTAAAACCATCAAAGGAATGAAGTGGGGAAGTCCACACATCACTATACAAGACATCAAGAGGGCCAGATGAAGAAATAGAATTTTCATTGAAAGGTAACTTGTGACTTTTATTACAATCGCAAGAATTTCACTGAAAAACAGAAGTGCTAGGAATGTCTAAACTAAAGGAGCTACTAATATTACGTAAAATAGCAAAAGATGGATGACCTAGTCTATGATGCCAAGTAGATAAAGATGAGATGGACACGAAATGAGCAACAGGTGGTGACAAACGAACAGTGAGTGAAGAAGGATGCCATTCGTAGACGCCAGATTTAGTTGTGCCCTGAAGAAGAGTGGTGCCCGTGAGATTGTCCTTCACAAGAAAAGAATCAGATAAGAACACAATGGAAACATTATTATCGAGACTAAATTTTGAAATAGAAATAATGTTACGAGAAACTGACGGAACATGTAGAACATGAGAAAGAGTAAGACAGTGATTATTAAGAAGGAAAGAGGTGGAACCAATATGGGAGATCGGAAGTCCAGAACCATCACCAATAAGCAGTTCATCGGTACCATTGTAAGGAGAGTGAAGAGCAGGATTGTTGAGATCGTTAGTTACATGATTGTTGGCACCGCTGTCAAAAAGCCAGCTCGGAGAAGGGTTGTGATGAGTGGTGTCAGTATAGGCATGCGGGTTGGTTGGTGGTGGAGGGTGGGGTGGCTGTCGGGTGGAGTTATAAGGTGAAGGAGTAAAAGTAACTTGTGGGTAGAGTTGACGAAAAATTGGGCATTGGTTTAAAAAATGTCCTTGATTGCGACACCATTGGCACCGGCCTTTGTACTGAGGATTTGAGGAATTGGGGGAGAAAGCCGAGGGGCTGGAAGAGTTGGGGGGTGTGGTGTGTGAGCAGCGGAGTTGTTTTTGTTCACATAATGAACGGTGGCAGGGAAGGTAGTGGCGGATGGGGTGGATTTGTGTTTTAGGGTTAATTCACGGTTGAGGAGTTTTTCATGAAGTTCATCAAAGGAGATGGGATTTTCTCTGCTTTGAACAGCTTGAACAACACTGTCGTAGGCAGGATCATTGAGTTGATCGAGGATGCGATCAACAATATCTTCAGAATCCAAGGGACGTCCAAGGGATGCAAGCTGATCAGTGCAAGACTTAATCTCTTGCATATAGTCAGTGATTGATTTCGGTCCTTTGGAGATGTTACGAAGTCGATCTTTAATTTGTTTGAGATGACTTTGGGAGGGGTTGGCATAGGTTTTGTCTAGGGTTTTCCAGGCTTCATGGGTAGTTTGACACTGAGAGATGAGGGAGACAACTGAGGCGGAGAGGGTACCGGCTATGGCTCCAAGGAGTTTGTCTTGGCGAAACCATGTGATGTAGGAGGGGTTGTCCGAGATGGTGGTTATTTGTTTGGGTGGTGTTTCGGCTGTGGTTGTGAGTTTTCCGTGGTGGTGATAGGTACAGTTTTGGGAGGAGCAGAGATGGTGCCATCGAAAAAACCGAAAAGTGTTGGTGTTATGCCCTAGGCATGTTGTTTGTTAAACAAATGTTATTATTTATAAAGATATTGAATGTTTGATTATTATGTCTTTTTCATGTTTACTATAATAATCCCCGTCCCTGATAATTATGATTAATTATTAGTATAAGTTTAATAGATAATCATATGATGATTATGGTGTATGGGATACAATTAGACTTATGGGTATTTGTTGGAGAACAAATACTGGACTGACCCCTATGAGATTTATGTCATGGTCACAATGTCATAATTAAGTCTCATATAGTTATATCACTGGAATCTTTAGACCTGAGGTTATTACAGTCTTCCACATGATGAACATTATGTTTGACGTATTCAACGTTATCCCTAACCGGATAGCTATAAAGAATATGATTGGCATAATCGGAATCATGTAGGGAAGAGTAATAAGCCAAGATGGGATTTGTTCCTCGTCAAGAGAGATGTCAAGCTTTGGCCACTCGATGAATAGTATTGATGAAATGCATGGCCGTGCTCAAATAAGATTTGTGTTATCAATACATTCGGGATCGAGAAAGCATTGAACAAATGTAAGTTGACCATTGACCATAGCTTACGTTCAGTAGACGTCGTGTAACAAAGAGATTGTGTTATGTTCTATTTTAGGAAACTTTGGAATTCAAAGTTATACTAATTGGGTAGTCATAATGGCTTGCTAGAGTCCGCTTATGACTTACGAGGTTTGACTGGTTCGGACTCGTTGCCAACTTAGTATAATCCTATTGGGTCACACACGCAGAACGGATAATTAAAAGGAGCGAAAAACGAAGTAAAACGGGTCCTGCCTAAAGGATCCGTACGGCTGAATCTGGATGCTTCCAGAAACATCCATACGGATGGTTTTGCCGGCAGAATCAGTTTTTAGGAAAAACTCTTGTTGAACAAGAAAACCTAATTCCTAAAGGGTTTCTGAAACCCCTTGAATATAAATACAGACTGACGGGAATTGTTCCCAAGTTAAGTTGATTTGATCAATTCCAAAGTCTTTCTTAGAGAAAGAAATCACACATTATATTATTGGGTTATTGTGATTGATTAATCTCAATTATCAAGTCACAATAATAATTAGGAGCTTTGAAGAATCGTTCTTCAACGTCGTTGATCAATCCGAAGACCTAGCAGTCAAGTTCAAGAAGGCGTTCTTGAAATCTGTTCGTTGTGTGGATCACCGGTAGAGGGCGTTTGTCTTAACGCTTAATCCAAGTTTTACATAACGATCTACAAGGGTTAGTTTCTTTCATCTTGTTATTATGAATTATTGTTCATAGCGGATCTAGGCTATTGGGTTTTATTCATGTCTATCTTCCGCTGCGCATGATTGCACGAAACCCAACAGTGGTATCAGAGCCCCGTTGATGATCAATAATTCTAATATTATCATGATATAATTATTTAATGCGATTATTTAATTGATATAATCATGAGATAGATGAATTTATGTGATGGATTTTATATGAGATATAAAATATGCATGCTAGTTGATGTGGTTGTAATATTGATTTGATTAATATGTATGATTACATGCTTAGATTATCATGTTGTGATCGGATTATTCTATTGATGATCTTGATCTAATTTGTATGTGGAATAAATTGGTTATTGAATATATGAATTAGATGGGTTAAAATTCGTAATCTGCAATTTCATGTTTCTGTAATCTGATTATGTATAAACACGATATTAAGATTGATCGAATTTCTGAAATCTGAAAATCTGGAAAAACTGGGATTCTACCTAAGAATCCGTACGGCTGGTTTGGGAGCCTCCAAACACATCCGTACGGATGATTTTGATCCACTCCCAGATTTCATTCCGACTTCTCATATTCAGATTGTTCTGCAAATTGTTTGCAGAATTCGAACCTGGAAACAGAAACTGGTTTCAGACGGCTGGTTTTCGAAACCGTGTTTCCTGAAACAGTTATCTGTTGAGAATTCGGAATAGTTGCAGAAATCAGAGTTCTAAAGAGTTTAGAACTGCTGTAATCTGTGAGATTAAGAGACATTGAAAGGGTCTTGAGACATGCGACCAATCTATACGGGAATGTGGATGCCTTTTGGCTTAGTTTCGACCGTATAGAGAAGTTGCCTGATTTCTTGATCTTAGTACGGGAATGTGGATGCCTTTTGGCTTAGTTTCGACCGTACGTTTTGTGCTCTCAATTTCAAGATGCTCTGCGGATGCAGTTCCAGAATCCTGAAGAGTTCAATGTTTCTGAGATATGCATAACTATCCATACGGATGAATCTGGATGCTTCCAGAAACATCCGTACGGATGGTTTGGGTTATACTGACTATGATTTGTTTCAGATGGCTGGTTGTTAAACCATGTTTCCTGAAACAGATTCAAATTCAGAAGTCCAGAGCATTAATGAGATCAGAATCTTAAAGGAGTTTAAGATTGGAGAAATCTCATGATTTCAGACTTTTATCCCTAACTAGCGCAACTAATGTCACATAAAATTAATTCGGTTAACTGATTAACTTTATGTGTGTGAACCTTCTTAAAATTTAAGTTTCGTGCCAACCCATTATTAAGACACTTGGGATTACATGGGTAATTTCATGCGCGCTCTAACCCTCGCGAGGTGCATTGATTTTATTCATGTATGAACAAGATGAGTGAAAGAGTGGTTCCTATGCGTTTAAAGTGGGTTGACTTAATTAGGCTATCAAAAGAGTTTTGGGCCTAAGGCACAGATGAGATTTAAAACATGCATGACATAAGATGTCTTGATATAATCTCATAAAAAATCTAAGAGTCATATATGATATGATTGATAAGGAGTTATCTACCTAAATAATTTAATTTTATGCATCTTGCCCTCGCAGACGTAAAATTAAATGATATATGGATCTTAGCCCATTTAAATTATATGATACATTGGATGTATTTGAAGGTTATATAATTTAGTGGGAGTATTTGTGAAATACTTATAATATCTTTAATTAAGTTGGTACTTTTATTTAATTATATGTTTGCATAATTATAGATAATGGCTCAAAGTACTGGTTCTTTATCATTGCGATCTATCCTTGAGAAGGAAAAACTTCAAGAAAATGGAGCTAACTACACGGATTGGATCCGTAGCCTTAGAATTGTTCTAAAGCATGAGGACAAGCTCTATATTCTTGATGAGCCCGTTCCTGAGGAGGAACCTGCTTCTAATGCACCCAAGGATGAGAGAAACGCCTACAAGAAACACAAAAGTGATTCTCGTGAGGTGGGTTGTCTTATGCTTGCGGCCATATGTTCAGAGCTTCAGAAGACTCTTGAACACTTGGAGTCTTTTGACCTTGCTCTTTCGTTGAAAGATATGTTTCAAGAACAAGCAAGGCAAGAGAGGTTCGACACTATAGCTGCCTTGGTCTCATGCAAGATGAGCGAAGGGCAGTCTGTGGGCCCTCATGTTTTGAAGATGAAGGCTCATTTTGAGCATCTAGAGAGGCTTGACCATCCAATTGATGTTGAGTTGGCTACCGATTTTATTCTTAATTCATTGCCCAAAAGCTATAACCAGTTCGTCATAAACTTTAATATGCATGGGATGGATAAGACATTGTCTGAATTGCATGGGATGCTTAAGCAGGCAGAAAAGAAAATCGGTAAAGAGGCCGCTCCTGTACTCATTGTATCTAAAGAAGGAAAGGGCTCAAAAGACAAAAAGGGTAAGGCAAAAGTTATCAAACCCAAGATTAGCAAGGCAACTGTTGCCAACGCTAATGTGGCTAAACCTGCTTCCTAAAAGGATGCAATCTGTTTCCACTGCAATGAGATTGGTCATTGGAAACGAAATTGCAAGGTTTACAAGGAAGAGTTAAAGAAGAAGAAGAGCAGTGGGACTGCGTCTACTTCAGGTATCTATGTTATAGATATTTTACTTTCTACTTCTAGCTCCTGGGTATTAGATACCGGATGTGGATCTCACATTTGTTTAAATGTGCAGGGACTAATGAATAGGAGGCTACTCAAAGATGGCGAGGTGGACATACGCGTGGGAAATGGAGCAAGAGTTACTGCATTAGCCGTAGGAACATATGATGTCATTTTACCCAGCGGATTAATTCTTGTTTTGAACAATTGTTATTACGTTCCGGATTTGAGTAGGAATATTATTTCAATTTCTTGTTTGGATAATGAAGGTTATAGTTTTCTTATTAAGAATAAGAAGTTTTCTATTTATTTAAATGATATGCTTTATTGTACTGCATGTTCATTTAATGGCCTTTATGTTCTTGATGTTGAAAGTGGAAATAATAATAATATCTATAATGTAAATAAGAAATCCAAACCTAATGATGTAAATCATACTTATTTGTGGCATTGCCGTCTTGGTCATATTAATGAGAAGCGTATCTCAAAACTCCATGGGGACGGACTTTTAGATTCACATGATTTTGAATCATATGAAACTTGTGAGTCTTGTTTACTTGGAAAGATGACTAAGGCACCTTTTACTAAGAGTAGTGAAAGGGCTAGTGACTTATTGGGACTCATACATACTGATGTTTGTGGACCAATGAGCAGCAGTGCTAGGGGAGGATATCAATACTTCATAACTTTTACTGATGATTTTAGTAGATATGGCTATGTCTACTTAATGAAGCATAAAAGTGAATCTTTTGAGATATTTAGAATATTTCAAAATGAAGTACATAATCAACTTGGCAAAACTATTAAAGCACTTCGATCTGATCGTGGTGGAGAATATTTAAGCCAAGAATTTGACAATCATCTTAAAGATTGTGGAATTGTTTCACAATTAACTCCACCTGGAACACCACAATGGAATGGTGTGTCTGAGCGGAGAAATAGGACCTTATTGGATATGGTCCGCTCCATGATGAGTCAAGTTGATCTTCCTTTATCCTTTTGGGGACATGCACTAGAAACTACTGCTCTTACACTAAATAATGTTCCAACAAAATCTGTTCCAAAGACTCCATATGAGATGTGGAAAGGAAAGAAGCCTAATCTTTCTTTTATGAAGATTTGGGGTTGTGAGGCATATGTCAAGAGGATGATCTCTGACAAACTCGCACACAAATCTGATAAATGTAATTTTGTGGGCTATCCTAAGGAAACTAAAGGATACTACTTTTACAACCGCACGGACAACAAAGTGTTTGTTGCACGAGATGGTGCTTTTCTAGAGAAAGAGTTTCTCTCCAAAAGAACTAGTGGGAGTAAAATTAGTCTTGAAGAGGTTCAAGAACCCGAAAATTACATGGAACCGATGATTGGATCTGACCAAGGTTCACAAGGAGTTGTGAAACCTAATCAGAATACTCATGTTCCTCGCAGAACTGGTAGGATACGATCCGAACCTGAGAGATATGGATTTCTCATGACGGATAGTAATGAAGTGGAAGTCATAATTGATGACAAACCTACTTCCTACCAAGAAGCAATGTCCGCTCCTGATTCAGATAAATGGCTTGGAGCCATGGAATCTGAAATTAAGTCCATGTATGACAATCAAGTTTGGAACTTGATTGATGCGCCCGAAGGTGTAAAAACCATAGGATGCAAGTGGGTTTTCAAAAGGAAGACTGACATGGATGGTAAGGTGCATACTTATAAAGCTAGACTTGTAGCGAAAGGCTATAGGCAGATTCATGGAATCGACTATGATGAAACCTTTTCGCCCGTAGCAATGATCAAGTCTATAAGAATTTTACTTGCCATAGCCGCATATTTTGACTATGAGATATGGCAGATGGATGTCAAAACAGCGTTCCTTAACGGGAACTTACTTGAGGATGTTTATATGACACAACCTGAAGGTTTTGTAATTCCAGAAAATTTTAACAAAGTATGCAAATTGCAGAGATCCATTTATGTATTGAAGCAAGCCTCTAGGAGTTGGAATCTTCGATTTGATGAATCGGTCAAAGAGTTTGGCTTCATCAAGAACGAAGATGAACCTTGTGTATACAAGAAGATTAGTGGGAGCATAGTACTATTTCTTGTGCTATATTAATCATTGGAAATGACATTCCTGCACTGCAGTCTGTAAAGACTTGGTTAGGAAAGTGTTTCTTAATGAAAGATATGGGAGAAGCCGCTTACATCCTTGGCATAAGGATCTATCGTGATAGATCCAAGAAATTGATTGGTTTAAGTCAAGATACATATATTGACAAAGTTCTTAAGAGATTCCGCATGGAAAACTCTAAGAGAGGAAATTTGCCAGTAGGTCATGGCATATCTCTAAGCAAGAATCAGTGTCCTAAGACAACTGATGAGCGTGAGAGAATGATTGGGATTCCATACGCTTCTGCTATTGGATCCATCATGTATGCCATGATATGTACTAGACCCAATGTCTCGTATGCTTTAAGCATGACGAGCAGATACCAATCAGATCCTGGTGAGAGTCACTGGATTGCAGTCAAGACGATTCTTAAGTACTTGCGAAGGACTAAAGATTCGTTCTTGGTGTATGGAGGAATGGAAGATGATCTAGTTGTAAGTGGTTACACAGATGCAAGCTTCCAAACCGACAAGGATGATTCTTGATCGCAATCTGGATTTGTATTTGTGCTCAATGGAGGTGCTGTTAGCTGGAAGAGTTCTAAGCAAAGTACCGTAGTAGATTCTACAACTGAAGCTGAGTATATTGCTGCATCCGATGCTGCTAAAGAGGCTGTTTGGATTAAAAAGTTCATTGGTGAACTAGAGGTGGTTCCTAGCATTGCTAATCCAATAGACCTTTATTGTGATAATAATGGTGCTATTGCTCAAGCAAAGGAACCTAGATCGCATCAGAAATCCAAACACATACTTAGGCGTTTTCATATCATTCGAGAGATCGTTGATAGAGGAGACGTAAATATATGCAGAGTACCAACTGATGATAATATTGCAGACCCATTGACAAAGGGTCTTCCGCAAGCAAAGCATGATGGTCATGTTAGGTCTATGGGTATTCGATACATTAATTAGGCCTAGTCCAAGTGGGAGATTGTTGGTGTTATGCCCTAGGCATGTTGTTTGTTAAACAAATGTTATTATTTATAAAGATATTGAATGTTTGATTATTATGTCTTTTGCATGTTTACTATAATAATCCCCGTCCCTGATAATTATGATTAATTATTAGTATAAGTTTAATAGATAATCATATGATGATTATGGTGTATGGGATACAATTAGACTTATGGGTATTTGTTGAAGAATAAATACTGGACTGACCCCTATGAGATTTATGTCATGGTCACAATGTCATAATTAAGTCTCATATAGTTATATCACTGGAATCTTTAGACCTGAGGTTATTACAGTCTTCCACATGATGAACATTATGTTTGACGTATTCAAACGTTATCCCTAACCGGATAGCTATAAAGAATATGATTGGCATAATCGGAATCATGTAGGGAAGAGTAATAAGCCAAGATGGGATTTGTTCCTCGTCAAGAGAGATGTCAAGCTTTGGCCACTCGATGAATAGTATTGATGAAATGCATGGCCGTGCTCAAATAAGATTTGTGTTATCAATACATTCGGGATCGAGAAAGCATTGAACAAATGTAAGTTGACCATTGACCATGGCTTACGTTCAGTAGACGTCGTGTAACAAAGAGATTGTGTTATGTTCTATTTTAGGAAACTTTGGAATTCAAAGTTATACTAATTGGGTAGTCATAATGGCTTGCTAGAGTCCGCTTATGACTTACGAGGTTTGACTGGTTCGGACTCGTTGCCAACTTAGTATAATCCTATTGGGTCACACACGCAGAACGGATAATTAAAAGGAGCGAAAAACGAAGTAAAACGGGTCCTGCCTAAAGGATCCGTACGGCTGAATCTGGATGCTTCCAGAAACATCCGTACGGATGGTTTTGCCGGCAGAATCAGTTTTTAGGAAAAACTCTTGTTGAACAAGAAAACCTAATTCCTAAAGGGTTTCTGAAACCCCTTGAATATAAATACAGACTGACGGGAATTGTTCCCAATTTAAGTTGATTTGATCAATTCCAAAGTCTTTCTTAGAGAAAGAAATCACACATTATATTATTGGGTTATTGTGATTGATTAATCTCAATTATCAAGTCACAATAATAATTAGGAGCTTTGAAGAATCGTTCTTCAACGTCGTTGATCAATCCGAAGACCTAGCAGTCAAGTTCAAGAAGGCGTTCTTGAAATCTGTTCGTTGTGTGGATCACCGGTAGAGGGCGTTTGTCTTAACGCTTAATCCAAGTTTTACATAACGATCTACAAGGGTTAGTTTCTTTCATCTTGTTATTATGAATTATTGTTCATAGCGGATCTAGGCTATTGGGTTTTATTCATGTCTATCTTCCGCTGTGCATGATTGCACGAAACCCAACAAAAAGACCATGGCCAAGAAGAGTTGCTTCCATCTGTATTTTCCATGGAATATAATTGGTTTAGGTGAGTTTGAGGATGTAAGAGAGATTGACAACGATAAGGGGTTTGTCTGGCTCGGCTGGATTTTGGAGTTGATAGTCGGCGGCTGCCATTGATGGTGCCGGAAAAAAAAATAGGTTTAGGGTTACTTTTGGATCTCAGCTCTGACTACCATAATAGAAAATATTATGGAGAAAACTTAATTGTATTGATAACTTAAAGAGAGTATTTATACACAAGGAAATAAAGAGTCCTAGACTTGAATAAGAATAGGAAACAGAATCCTAAATAAATGAATAAACAAGAATACAAGATCATGTAGGACTTGTATTATTTCTATCAAAAACTAGTTTCTTCTTAAATTACAAAAATTCTATTTTTTTTCTTTTTACTTGTAGATATTAGGCGAACATTTAAAAACATTTGCAAAGCAGGACTTTTTATAATTTAAAAAAAAACTAATTTCTCTCAAAATCTTGTGTTAAGCCAAATAGGGATAAGAGTTTGATGTTTATTCATACTATTCGATAAATTGAGATTTATTTAGTAAAATGCCCGGATTTTTTTTATAGAACTTTGATCCGAGATACCAAATCAAGGGTCAAAATGCTCACTTATATGACGGTCAAATTAAATACGTCACTAATGTTTCGTTTGTTTTGCGTAAAATAACTTCCAGAAAATGTTCTCCCCATTTTCCGGTGTTTGTTATGCACCGGAAAATGAGGAAAATATTTTCCGGAAAATGGTTTTCCCTCTTTTCTAAGTAAAATGACTTACGGATTTTTACTAAGTAAGTCATTTTTCGGAAAATGTTAACTCTCTCACTCACACCCAACTCTCCATAAAACCTCACCCTACCTACCCTACCCACTACACCTCTAACACCACCCTCTTCATCCATCCTATCCACCACCCCCAACTACCCTACCACCCACCCCACCCCACCCCACCCAAAAAAAATATATATATATTTTCACTCATATTAAGAAAAAATGAACATCTCCACCACCCCCAACTACCCCAGTACCCACCCCACCCCCACCCTACCCCACCACCCCACCCCACCCAAAAAAAAAAAAATCTTTTCACTCATATTAAAAAAAATATTGAACATCTACACCACCCCCAACTACCCCAGCACCCACCCCACCCCCACCCTACCCAACCACCCAACCACCCCACCCAAAAAAAAAATAAAAAAATCTTTTCACTCATATTAAAAAAAATAAAAATTGAACATCTCCACCACCCCCAACTACCCCAGCACCCACCCCACGAAAAAAAAAAAAAACTTTTCACTCATTAAAAAAAAAGTTGAACATCTCCATCACCCCCACCTACCCCAGCACCCACCCCACTCCCACCCTACCCCACCACCCAAAAAATAAAAAAATACTCATATTAAAATTATTTTTGAACATCTCCCTCACCCCCACTCCCACCCCCACCACCCAACCACCCCCCACCTACCCCACCCACCCCCACCCCCACCCTACCCCACCCCCACCCCCACAACCCAAAATCTCCACCCACATTCAATTTTTTTCTCATTATAATTCTTTTCCTCATATTAAATTATTATTATTTTCATATGAAAATATTTTCTGGAAAATATTTACCAAACAACCAAAAACATGTTTATGTCATTTTCCGGAAAACATTTTCATTTTTCGGAAAACATTTTACGGGAAATCATTTTCCGAAAATTGTTTTACGCGAAACAAACGGAGGAGCCTAAGTAAATTTTATGGAAAAATTTTATTTTCAAAATTTTCAATAACCTATCATCACTGCTGATATCAACTCGAACCATTAGTAATAAGTAACATCGTTGTAATTATTACTAGTATGTTATCATGTTAAACGGTGTCGAAGCCACATTAGAGGGAAAGGGCCGAGTGAATCCCTTTAATTTTGAAACGTGTTAATTTACCACTTTTACAATTTTTAAAAATAACTTTTTACTAGTAAAAATTAATGAATTTTTACATTTCGACCATTTGATAAATTTTGTACTAAATTATTATTTCGATAATCAATTCGAGACAGAAGAGTACATTAATGATTTTTATATTGGTTTGGTGAATTTTGGTTTTATCATTTACTCCCACCGTCTCATTTATATTGTTCACATTTGAATTTTCCGATCAACAGAAGTGAACATTGACCAAACATTAAAGTTAATTTAATATCTTTGTGAAATTTTAAAAATATTAATGCTAAATCACTAAAATATATCAATAACAGTTTTTGAGACTTCATTAGGATGACTAAATTGACATATATATTTGGTCAAAAGTTCACTTCTTTTGATAAAACATTTCAAATGTGGACAATATAAATAGGATTGAGGGAGTATGTTATTATATTATTTAAAATTACAATTTTTTTTAACATATAATTCTTTTGTCCCTAAACACCTTGCACTAATTTCTTTTTAGGTGTCCTATTGGTAAGTCTCTATTCCAAAAATGTTCAATTTTTTTATTTTATTCTCCTTACCCCACTTGCAATATTCACTCACTTAATTTTATATTTGTTGGAATAGAGAACAAACTGGTAACTAGCAATCAAAGAAGAAGAAAATGCACTAATGATCGAACATGGCCCAGACGGTCGTGCTCTGCACACAAAACATGGCCGGGCCAGCAGGGTCTGGATTGGGGTGCGGCGGTCTGGGCTAGGAGGTGTGACCTCCCCTTAAAATCAGAATGTGTTTTTTTTTTTTCGAAATAGGGAAGCACGGTCGTGCCAGGTTAGGCACACGACCGTGCCTAGCGGGGTGGGCCGGTACAATGCTGATCTCGGTAGGGTTTTTTTTTTTTTTTTTTGTGTGTGTGTGTGTGTGTGTGTGTATGGTTTAGACTTATTCTAGGGTTAGTATATAAGTATAGTCCTGCCCCAAACTTATTGTAACATAACATTAATATATTATAGTGAAAGATCCTAGTTTAACAGTGCCTCTAAACAAAGTCAATCATATTGAGTGCCTCAAGCCAAAGTCAATCATATTGACTGTGTGTTTTCTTGTGTGTGATTTGATTATCATTCATGTTTGCTTGCAAGGTTTGCATTGTTGGTTAGGATAATCAATACCACAATAGGGCCTAACACGGCTGCACTTGTAAATTCCACTCAAGTTATTATGCTCACAACCTCTTTCCCAATTTCAATTTTTGAATATATATATATATATATATATATATATATATATATATATATATTTATTTATATATATTTCTTCCTTAATTCTCGTGCATTTTTAAAATTGTGCAAGTTATTTTGAGACAGGAAGTATATTATTGTGTTTTAATCCCTTCGTCCCAAAATACTTGTAGTTTAAGGAGTTGAAGTTTATTCTAAAATATTTGTTTGTCAAATATACACTTATTTATAATTATATGCTGTCATTGTTAAAATATTTAGAGTTAGTCTTATGAAAAACGTGTTTTTACTTAAGGATAGGAAAAACGTGTTTTTCCAAGCACGCTGGCGCTTGTTTTTTAAAACAAGCGGTGACATTTTTGTAATACTGGCAAGCATCATAAATGTCAGTGTAAATATTCTAAAAGTGCCAGTAATTTAGACTGGTGTTTAAAAACATTGTCGTCAGTGTTAGTGTTTAAAAGTGTCAGCCATTACACTGACACTTATCAAAATTGTCAGTGGTACTGTTAATAAGTGCCAGTGTAATATGTCTGACACTTTTTAACACTAACACTGACACTTACGATCAGCGCCGAACAACTTCCCATTTATTACATAAATGCCACTGCGCCATTTTTAAAAAGATGCTTTACGCGAAGCTTAGTCTAAAACGCGTTTTTTAGCATATCTTCACAAATATTTAATTGTCTAGATATTTAAAATATTCTAAAAGTAATTTGGTCTATTAATTACTCCATCTGTCCCAAAAGATAGTCTCGTTTTGACCTTTTTTGGTCAATAAAAATAAACTTTGATCAAACATTGGTGTCAATTTAATAATCACAATGAAATTCTAAAAATTGTTATTGATAAATCACTTAATGATTTATCAAATACAAATTTTAGAACTTCACTAGAATGATTAGATCGTCACCGTGATTGGTCAAAGTTTATTTCTGTTGACTATAAAATGTCAAAATTAAACTATACTAGCATTCAATCCCGTGCTTCGCATGGGATCTAGAGTACCGACACATCATTTGGTAATTATAAATATGAAAATTATTTTTTTTGTAAAATGTTATCCGGAGGGATATATAATATAAAGTAATTATTTTTAATGGTCCAATTAATAATTTATAAATATATGGAGGGCTTTTTATAAAAGTTTATATAGAGGGATAGAAAGTGCAAGTGTGTCTAAAATTAAATTTGTACAATTAATTTGATATTTATAGTCAAGAATTTATAAATTAATTAAAACATATTGAATTATTAACCCTTTAAGTATTTAAAGACAGAGGAATTAAATTAAGTATTACCATCAGGAAAATTTGATCACTAAACAATAATCAATTTAATAAAAAAATCAAAAGTTAAAATTAAAATAAAAAGAAGATCTAATAGAAAATAGATGTGGAGTTCATATAATATAATAACCAATTTTTATATAATAATAATTTCAACTGAATTAAGTTTATATTAGATTTTTTGAAATTCCCATATAGAATAGCAACTTGTAAAAGTTAAGAAATGATAAACTTACCTCCCACTTCTCACAAATTAAAACCAAACCTTGCTCATTGAACTTAAGTGTTTTATCCATAAAATTCAATATTCACATATCCAAACATTTCTTTTCTTGATCATCCTCAACATATTAACTTTGAAAATAATAACACCATATAAAAAATTATATTGCAATCATGGAAACGGAAAAAAATAAAAAAATGAAATACCATATTTGTGACAATAGTGATGATTAATTAATACAAACATAATGACAAAAACTATATTATATAAAAGTAGATTGAAGAGAAAAAAATCAAAGAAAATTCACCAAGAAGCTTGTTTTCTCAATTTGACAATCACCAAAAATAATAATCTTCAATGAAAGTAAATTTGAGTGTGTTTCATACCCACTAAAAGTAGTTATAGTGGGGTCCTCCATTAACATGTCGGACTACATAGCTTCCATGGTCGTCGATAATGTTTTCTTTCTCGTCCAAATTTGTCTAATTTTTTTCCCAAACCTACTTAAAAAAAACATGTGAGAGAAAATAGTCAAAACCAAAACCATATAGTACATAGATATAGAAAGAGAATGTTAAAAGAACGTGGAAATATATAAGAAATCAAAACAAAAACAAAAGTGAAATTTTAACTGAGAAAATAAATATAAAAAAACATAGCATAGAAAAATGTACTAAGAAATCCGAAAGTGCAAATTTTAATAATAATAAAAAAGCAATAAACAAAAGTAATCAAAATTGACAAAAATAATAAATAAAATCAAACCAAATATGCAAGTGGTAAATGAAAATGAAGACTAAAAGTAAAGTCAATATGAAATAAAAAAAACATAAATAAAACAAAAAAGAAAGTAAAAATAAATAACAAAAATAAATCTCATCCGAAAGAAAACACAATGAAAAAAGAAAATAAGTTTTGAATTTTGAATATGTATCAAACTGTGAATTAAGAAAAAAGAAAATGAAAACCAAAAAAATATAAATATAAATTAGATTGAACTACAAATTTCAAATTTAAATTAAAAGAAAAAAAGAGATGAAAAATGAAGTATGAGATATGGAAGATAATTAACAATGTTACTTACATGGAGTGATAAGCAATGACAAATAAGCCAAAATAATCATGTCTTCCAACCCATTTGAGAGAAAACACAATTGTGAAAGAATAAAAATGAGATGCATTGGAGAGAGGAGAGAGAGAGAGAGAGAGAGAGAGAGAGAGAGAGGGAGAAAAAAAATTAAAAAAAAATATAAAATCTGATGATGGTTGTTAGTTTTCTAAAGATTTTTTGTGTGGCTTTCCAACTACTAAGTCTCTAATGCTTATTAAATATCTTTTTGTCTCTTGAATTACTAAATCATTCTGTTTCATGCATGTTAGCTAAAGTTCTTTATCTATTATCAAAACTCTATGTATTTTCAAAAGAGATTTAATTTGACTTGCAAAACTCTATGTATTCCATCATAAAACAATGCATTCCCAAGCAAAACTCTTTATATCTCATCATAAAATAATGCATTTTATTATATGAATAATTAAATTAGGATAATCAATGTATAAGGAGCCGAAAAGTTGGATAATTATACATCACTTTATTGACGTTTTTAAATGCTAGGCCTACCAAGTCTATACTTCTAGTATGTATATATATATAAGAGTATATGCCTATTAGGTATAACATTCTTGAATCATTGATTTCTTTACATTAGTTTCTTATTAATTATAATTCTTCAACATATCTAGTTTCATACCTATTATTAGTACTCATACTCATAACAAAGAATATAACCTATTATTTGTGTTTAGTTAGCAAGAACCGAAAAGTTTGACTCTTAATGCCATGAATCTGACGTGGCAAGCTTAGGAGCAAGATTAACCCAAAATTTGATGAGGTGTCGTGCCCAAAGTCATTTTCGCCTACTTTAAAATACTATAGTATAGATTTCTGAAACAGAGGGAATATGTTTTGAGACATGTATTAATTGATTTTTTTTTAATAATTGTGAAAATTTTGAACTAAAATTAGATACTCCATCCGTCCCAAAATGATCTTCGCGTTTGACTTATTAAGGATATGAACACTTGCTTCACTAGCCATGCTTTGTTTAAGCCTAAAATGCAGAAATGTGAATAACTTTTTAGGACAATGAGAAATGACAAATGAGAAGATAATTTTGAGGCGGGAGGGAGTATATTTTAAGACGGAGCGAGTATTTCTTATCTATACTTGAGTCAGGATGAAGTATGTGTGAAAATCTTGTACTCCCTCCGACCCAGAGTAAGAGTCCTATTTTTCATTTTGGTACGTCCTAGAGTAAGAGTCTTATTCTTAAAATGACAAAGAATCTTTACTATTCACCACACTCATTCTCTCTCTTATTTTACTTTTATACTCACAACACCAATCAATTCACTATTCCCTCCCACTCATTCTCTCTCATACTTTACTTTTACACTCACGACATTTACGTCACTTCTAATATTTATTAATAAGCGTGCAAATGAGGAGTAGGACTCTTACTCCGGAACAGAGGGATTACAGTACTCCCTCCGTCCCGTTTCAAATTGCAAATACTAGGCTGGCACGGGGATTAATGAAAAAAGTGAAAAAGGTGATGTGTTGTGAGTGTTGATAGTTGAGTGGGAGAGAGAAAATGGGGTAGAGAATAGTGAGTGGGTTAGTGGATATGAGTGTGCAAATATGTTGAAAATTGCCATTTTTGGATTTTGCAACTTTAGTTGGGATACTTTTTTTGATAACTTTTGCAATTTGAAATGGGACGGAGGGAGTATTTCTTATCTATACTTGAGTCAGGAGCGAGTCAATTTTTGTCTCAATCATTGCGTGGTACGTGGTTAATTTGACTCCGTATGTAGAAGAAAAAATCAATGGATAGATCGAAGTCCCTTCCCTTCCTTAGGCACTAAGAAAGTGACACGTACGCAGCTGCTTTTACTCCTTTTTTGTAGGCCGGGAAAGGAAAGTAATTAACGGCCTCTAAGACCCACAATCATCAATAATGGAGTTTACATTATTGTTTTCGACAAGTGTAAATGTTTTTATTTTAAACATTGTAGGGTCATTTCACTTCAAATATCACCCCGTTACACCCAAATTTTATACCCTGTGATAAACTTTCAACTTCTTACTAGTCCGTCCGCCCTCCCTCCCTCCGTTTCATTTATATTGGTCATGTTTGTTTTTTTTAATCAACACGAGCGAACTTTAACTAAATATTAATATCTAACAAATCGTCCGAGTGAAATTCTAAAAAATGTTAATGATTGATCATTTAATAATTTATCAATAACAACTTTAAAATTTCACTAAGATTATTGGATTGACATTATTTGTTGGTCAAAGTTATTTCGTATTAACAAAAAAATAATAATAAACATGACCAATATAAATAAAACTGAGGGAGTACTACCCTACCCAGTGGGTCTGAGGCACACTCGGGTAAGATATTTGGAGAGTTTAAAATATTCTGAAATGAAAGGAATAAATCATAAATGAGCAATTAATAAAATGAACTAGGAAGGTTAATATATAATGAGTTCTAACTTTAGTGTTGAAACCTTTTTAGAAAGAAAATTACATTTATTTTATCTGTTAAATCAATTTAGTAATGTATAATTATATTTTGACCACTGTCGTCATAGTTCATACCAATAAGGGTAGTGCTTATGTTAAATTGAATATGGGCTATTAGTATAGTTAATCATTTTGATCGGCCACAAAATGTTTTAGGATATGATATGAATAAATGAAATAAAAGTCCTGTTTTTTCCGAGTCTTCATTTTTTTTTTCCCCAAGAATAATCAGTTGTGAACTTCCAACTTGCCTCTTATTATGGTGTTTTTAGAAGGAAAGGTGTATATCTGAGTTAATGTTTATCCATGGTCATTTCATATTAAGCACCACCTGACTAAAGGGTTTGTTGAAGATTGAGATCTAGTACTCCCTCCGTTCCAAAATGATCTTCACATTTGACTATTCAATTTTTTTTTAAAGGATATGAACACTTGGTTCACTAGTCATGTTTTGTTTGGGCACTTCTAAGCCTAGGGTGTAGAAATGTGAAGAGTATTTTGGGACAATGAAAAATGCCAAATGAGAAGATTATTTTGGGACGGAGGGAGTATATTATTTCTGCGACCCATGTTAATGTTGAAATCTTTAGAGCCAATTGCAATTCGGTTACCTAAGTTTTACAAAATTTTGCAATTGGTTACCAGGTTTGTCAAAGTTGCTATTAGGCTCCTCGGTTTACTGAACCGGAGCAATCAGGTGTAAATCCCGTTACCTAGTTAAGAAACTAACGAAATGGAGGCCATGTGCGAAACATGTGAGATTCTAAGAGGGCAAACTTGCCATTTCATCAGGAAATTTAACGAAACTAACCAGGTTGGGAAAAAATTAATCAAATGTGTCCATATGTGTTAAAAATTTAACAAATTTCGTTATTCAAACACCATCTCCATCAACATTAACACCACCATCTTCAACACCCTTACACCACCAGCCTCACCACCAACCACCATCCCACTGCCTAAACACCACATTTTACCTCAATCAAAAACCATTACATCAAACCCAAATCCAATTTCAGATCTCAAAAAACCAACACAAAACCTAACAATAGAAAACTAATAATTAATCTGATTTCTCTAACCCCTCCGACCACGTTCTCTCCGCCTCGCCGCCGGCATCATTTCCAGCAGCGGCTTCGACATCCTGTCACATCGAATCCCTTCACCGGCAGCGCGTTTCCCGATGAACCCCCTTCCGAACTCCCATCAAAATCAAAAAACCCACAAATATAAACCCCATTCCGAACTCCCTTCACCGGCAGAGGAAGTTGAAGAAGAAGAAGAAGAGGCAAAGGAGGTTGAAGAAGAAGAAGAAGAAGAAGGTCGATCAATAATGAGACGAAGCTTCACAAAGCTTTCAAAACCAATTGGAAATGCTACTATGCAAACGATCCTCTCCTCCGCTGCCGCCTTCTCTTTCTCCACCTTCTCCGGCGACGGTGGAGGTCGAGGTCGAGGTCGCGGGCGAGGATCCGATTTCCCCAATCCCCATCTTTTTAACCCTACCGACCCCGGCAACACTGATTCTAGACCCGACAATCAATCCCATCCATCTGCACTAGGTCGTGGCTATGGCCGCAGCCAACCATCTCAGCCATCACCGAGAAACCCTTCATTTTTGTATGTTATTGATGTTAAATCTGGTAGCTTGATTTGTGGTGGTGGCAGTGGTGGTGGAGGGGGTGACGGAGAGGAAGGCCGAAGATAGGGAGGGTGGCCGGAGACGGTTGTCGGAGAGGGAGGAGAGGGGATGACCGGAAATGGTGGTCGAGAGAGAGAGAGAGAGAGAGAGAGAGAGAGAGAGAGAGAGAGAAACGGCTTTGTGTTTTCCTGTTTTTTTTTTATTTGTTAATATGTAATGTGCCTCTTTTACCCACTCAATTCTTGGCGAAATGACGTATATGACCCTTAAGATATCACGTGTTTCGCACATGGGCTCCATTTCGTTAGTTTCTTAACTAGGTAACGGGATTTACACCTGATTGCTCCGGTTCAGCAAACACAGGAACCCAATCGCAACTTTGACAAACCTGATAACCAATTGCAAAATTTTATAAAACTCAGGTAACCAAATTGCAATTGGCCCAAATCTTTACACACCACTTTCACAAAAAAATTACACCCATTAACTCAATTAACTTTGTTACTCCCTCCCTCTGTTTCAGAAAGATAGTCCCATTTTGACTTTTTATAGTTAAAAAAATAAATTTTGACCAAACATTGGTGTCAATTTAATGATCATAATAAAATTATAAAAAAATGTTATTAATAAATCACTTAATGATTTATTAATTACAAATTTTAGAATTTCACTAGAATGATTAGATTGTCACCAATGATTGGTCAAAGTTTATTTATGTTGACCATAAAAAGTCAAAATGAGACTATCTTTCTGGGACAGAGGGAGTATTACGGAGTAAAACATATCCGTTATGTTTGCAAAGACTAACCCATTAATTCAGTTAGCTTAGTTATTAAAATATATCTGATGCCGGAAAAGTGGAGAAAACATCGAAGGTAACACAAGTGAACAAACAAGGGTTAAACAAACTCAATATTCAAAGGAATCCACCTAAGATTGTGCTCGTTTGTTTTGGCTTATTTATTTTGAGTGACTTATGGCTTTTAGCTTTAATTAAATTAAAATTAAAGTGTTTGTTTTCACTTAAACTCAATAAGCTAATAAGTAAAGTACAACCACATTATTGCATTGAATAAGTAAAAGTCAAAAAGCTCAAAAATATAACTTTTTCAATTTTTTGCAAAAACACGCTAACAACTGCTTAGTTATTGAGGTGCCGAGTTCGTTGTTCGTTGTCTACGTACAACCATTTATTTTTTTATTTTTATTTTTTGCCTATTGCTCTCTACTTCAATTATACTTGTGCCTTTCTTTTCTTTTCCTTTCTCTTTTTTTCTTTATTCTCATGTTGTTTTTATCAAATTGCCTTTTCGTTTCTTTTTTTAATTTCTCTTTATTATATTAACATTGATTATATTTATGTTGTAATATAATATTATATTTTTATTTTTTCAATTCTTTAGTTAATATAAAAACATAATACATATAATTTATATATATATATATATATATATATATATATATATATATATATATATATTTGATAATATTTATTTTTAATTTTGTTTTAATATTTTTATAATAAATATGATGATTTTGATAGGTAAAATTTTGATTAATGTTAAAGTTATTGATTATAATATATAAATGATTATCGAGGATACAATTATATTTGAATTATACAAGTGAATTCGTCATTTGTTTGTAATGTTTTTTTTGGGGATAAATGTCAAGTGTTTTTTTTGTGTCCGGAGGGAGTATGTTTATGATGTATATATGAGCATTTTATGGATAAAAAATAAATTTATCTCAAGTCACAATATACTCAAATTTTGGTATCTTTTTTTTTAATCAAATATTTACTGTTCTTTAAAGCTAATTAAGAGTTTTTTCCGTGTTAAAAGAAAGTAAATTGTTTTTGAACCGTTAAAATAAGGAGAAGTCATTTAGAAAAGCTAAAACAAACAGTATTTATTTAATCAACCATCAGCTATAAGTAATCAGTTATAAGTCATAAGTTATCAGCCATCAGCAATAAGTCATCAGCCATCAGCTACGACAAACGAGTTATGAGTCAAAATCACCACCCAACGGAACCCAACCTAAGGGATAAGATATAACAAGAAGAAATCCATCTTCTAAACAAGTCAAAAGACTTAATTTATTTTATAAAACTTCAACTCCCTCCCTCCCTCTATTACAATTGCATTAGTAGGGTATTTATAATAGACTTGGAACATCCCTCCAAGCATAGGAATACTAAAGTACTCAAAGGATCAATTAACACTTAATTGTTATAGGATAAGATTGCCTAGAAATATGAAAGATCAAAAAACTTGTCAAAATTCATATGAATCTGCCCATGTGCGCAGTACCCAGTAAATAATTCATAACTTATTCTATAAAAATCCAAACGCTGAACCGAGAAGTGCACAAGAAACTAGACTGATAGAGCTTTCCAACGATATATTATTTGTCTGCTGGAACCTTATAGATAATTACCAGATTGCCCTCAAAATGAACCTAAAACATGTTCTCTTTATTATTTTGAAAGACATCATTCAAACCAATCTTTTTTGATAGTTTTTGTACCGCGAACCTACTCCAACAATAATTAATATGAAGACCATATCGACGTGTTGTTTCCCGCGTCAATATCCGATATGTTTGTAAAGACAAACCCATTAACTCATTTAACATTGTTATTACGGAGTAGAACATATCCCATATATTTGCAAAGACTAACCCATTAATTCAGTTAACTTTGTTATTTGAGTTGGTTTTGGGGGGAACTAGTTCCTCCATAAGTTATAAAAAGTTCATTTTTTAACCTTTTAACCCTAAGCCTTAAACCCTAAAGGGCCTAAACCCTAAATCTTAAACCCTAAACTTTAACCCTGTAAAAACAGAATTTTTTATAACTTATGGAGAAACTAGTTTCCCCAAAATTTTCTCTTGTTTATTTTGTCATTGGATCGAGACATCGGGCAGTTGCTTCTTTTACATAAAGAGGTAAACAAGTTACCCTTTATATATTCCACTCTGGACCCACTTTCTTATTTCTAACCGAATTATTTATCTTTTTCTTTAAAGTGAACAACAACTATTTGGTCACGTGACTTGCTTGCCCTTCTCTGATTGGGTACCCTTTTCCTTTCTTTTTCCCTTTTTGAAATGGAGGCAATTACTATTATTATTGCATTATTTTCATTATTATTTTTATAAAACAAGTTGGAGTAATATACAAGTACTTTAGCGAAAAAGATGAAGTAATTAAGAAATTTAACTGAAAAAAGTATACTCCCTCCCTCTGTCCCATGTCCCGGGATCAATTGGCACAAATTTTTTTTGGGCGTCCCATTTAAATGGGCACATTACTAAAAATTGTAAATAATCTTTACTATTCCTCCTACTCATTCTCTCTTCTACTTACTTTTATACTCACAACACTTACACTTTCTCTCTTCTACTCACTTTTTATACTCACTACACTAACACTTTCCTTAATTCCCGTGTCAGAAATTTTTTGTGCCCATTAATCCGGGACGGAGTGAGTATACGAAGAACCAATCCAACAGAAGGAGAGTATTGTGGTTAAGGTTATTAGGCCCACCCTTGGGGACAAAGTTGGACTATGATTGGGCTTTATGGGCCGCCTGGGCCCTTCTATTGGTCTCAAGTGAGCCACATATCTGGGCTCCATTTACTGTATTTATTTAATTATATTATCTACCTTGATTTGAAACACAACATGGAAGCATTCTTTAACATAAAGCTTTTTTTTTTTTTCGAAATTCTTAACATAAAGCTTTAAAAAGCACTTCTATTAATTTTATATAGAAAGAAGAAGACTAATCTAGATTAATATTGTTTTTAATCTAAAAAATCTAGGACTGATACACTCCATAACCTTTCTAATCAGATCTTAATGACCCTTTTTCTGAGTGAAAAAGGCATTGGTTGAGGATAAGATCCATAACTAACTCAACTCTACGTGGATTTATTTAATTAATCCTCAGAAAGCTAGTACTATACTCCCTCTCTCCCGCCCGACTTAGGATTCTTGGTCAAGCAATTTATATTTTGACCAACAATTAGAACAAAAATAATTATGTTAATGAAAATCTAAAAATAGTTATTTAGTTTATTATTAATCGTGATACAATAACAAGTTTTAAATTTTTATTAGCATCATTATATTTCTTCAAATATTTGGTCAAAATATAAATTGTTTGACCAATAATTCTAAATCGAGTGGGACGGAGGGAGTATAAGTTATTAAAGTTCATTCTTTCTTATTTTATCTACCTTAGCTAATATGAAATGTTTCGTATTCTTCTTGCAAGTTGGGGGGATGATTCAGCGGCCATGGTGCTTTGATTGGTGTTGTGAGTATAAGAGTAAAGTAGGAGAGATAATGAGTGGGATGAATAGTAAATATTCTTTGCTATTTTAGGAGGCGGACATATAATCTGGGACGGACTAAAAAAAAAAGGTGTACATATACTCACTCTAGGACTGAACTGGGAGTATTATTTTAAGAATTATAACCATATCTAAACAAAATGTTGGAAAAATGTGAAGGAAATGAGTATTTTCCTTAATTTTGTGTATTAAATAATTTGTCGAATGACAAAGTTGTTTATGGGTTTATGTTCTACTCCATGAGGACATTGAGATAATGTATTCATTTGTTCAATTTGGTGTTGGGATGAATGAGTTACAAAGGCTTAAAGTTGGTGGGTTGAAGTGGGGATATTGGCATTATCCCACATTGGAAAGAAAAGTAAAATGAAGCTTGTATAAAGGCTTGGGCACTTTAGTAGTGTTCAAGCTTGTATGGCATAGAGGCTCTCTCTCGCGCGCAGGGGGGTGCAAATCATGGACCCAATTTGGCTTGCGAGGTCCGAACTCATGTGTGCGCACGTCCTGCGGACACGAATGTAGCACCGATTTGGCTTGTCCGTGCGAGCTCACCTTTTGCTATATTTTTTGACTCTTACAGTCAAAATTTGCCTAGAAAACTCAGAACAGATTCCTTTCCATCCATCTGAACTGGAATGCCAACTGAACAGCCTTCCATTATCTTCTTATCTCTTTATCTGGAATTAATTAAAGGACTTATCCTGTAATTAATTTTTCGGATACAAAGTGCTGCTCTCATTTTGCAGTATAAATAAGAGCAGAATTCAGTCTGCAAGAACACACCAGAATACACAACAATTTTCCAGCAACCTCCGCATCATCTCTTTTGTTACATATTGTTCATTCCTCCTTTGGCCTCCTGCATTGCATTGCATTGGTGATATTATCCAGGCACAACCTCAATTCGCCGGAGTCTCATAGTGCTGGGAAGCATCCGGTCAGTCCGAGTAATCCTGAGAGACTAGCGTCCAAGAATATCCTCAAGCACTAACGGTGAGGGGGCGAATAAGTCTTAAGGACAGTGTGTTAAACACACGCCTCGGGACATCAACAAAATTTTGTCCAGTTTTATTTTACAGTTTGTTTGTTTATTTTATCTTGTTTATTATTTCAGTTTAATTTATTCTGTAATTTGTTCTTTCTTGTGAAATTATTTCCAACAATCTTAAGACTTATTCTTCTGCAAGAAGGAACCACTTACATAATACATCAACTGATTATAGTACACAATATTTACTGGTTGCTTGTGTTTCAGATATGGCTAATGATTCAAACACAGCAACTAATTCTGGGACTCCTATTGTGACTCCAACTGCAACTGGTGCTAGTGTGATGGCAGGTCCTCAAACTGTGCACATCTCAACCACTCATGCCGAGAAGCCAGACAAATTTGTTGGCCTTGATTTCAAAAGGTGGCAACAGAAGATGCAATTCTTCTTGACCACTCTGAATTTGGCTAAATATCTGAAAAAGGATATGCCAATAGTGGCCGAGAATGAAACTAATGTGGCAACCTTGGTTGCAGTTGAAACATGGAAGCAAGGGGAATACTTTTGCAGGAACCATGTTCTGAATGGCGTATCTGATTCTCTTTACGGTGTGTATAGAGAGAAGAGGACTGCAAAGGAATTGTGGGAATCCTTGGACCACAAGTACAAAATTGACGATGCGGGAACAAAGAAATTTATTGTTGCCCGTTTCCTTGATTATAAGATGGTGGATTCAAGGACTGTGAAATCCCAAGTGGATGAATTGCAAGTAATTTTGCATGAGGTGCTTGCTGAAGGTATGATTCTTTGTGAAAAGTTTCAAGTGGCTGCAATCATTGAGAAATTGCCTCTCGCTTGGAATGATTTCAAGAACTACCTAAAGCATAAGAGAAAGGAGATGGATGTTGAAGGACTGATTCTTCGACTCAGTATTGAGGAAGGCAATAGGGTTGCCGAAAAGAGGTACAACCCAAGTGTGGCCAAAGCTAATGTTGTGGAGCATGGTCAAAGCTCCAAAGGCAAGGGTCATGGAAAGGGTAAAGGAAAAGCTGCGGCAAAACAGTCCCATTTGAAACCAAGAGGTGGTGTTTCCAAGAAGAAATTCACGGGAACGTGCTACAATTGTGGTGGTGAAGGCCACAAGGCTGCTACTTGTAGGATGCCTAAGAAAACTCGTGAGGCAAACATGGTGGAAGAGATCTCAAGGGAGGTTTCTGATATTCACCTTGCGGCGGTAATATCTGAGGTGAATTTGGTGGGTTCAAACCCAAATCAGTGGTGGATAGACACCGGGGCAACTAGACATGTGTGTTCCAATAAGGACATGTTTAGTACTTTTGAAGCTTTTGAGAATGGTGAAAAGCTTTTTATGGGAAATTCAGCTACTTCTGACATTAAGGGTCAAGGTAAAGTAGTTCTGAAGATGACTTCCGGGAAGGAACTGACTCTCAACAATGTTCTTTATGTGCCAGATATAAGGAAGAATTTGGTATCCGGTTCGCTTTTGAACAAGCACGGATTTCGTATTGTTTTTGAGTCTGATGTTGTAACTTTGTCCAAAAGTGGGATGTTTGTTGGCAAAGGGTATGTAACTGATGGACTGTTTAAGCTCAGTGTAATGGTTGTTAAACCAAAGAATAATGAAATGAACAATTCTTCCGTTTACTTGCTTGAGTCTTCCAATTTGTGGCATAGTAGACTAGGACATGTTAATTATGATACTTTGCGTAGATTAATTAACTTGAATTGCATCCCAAAGTTCAAAGTTGATTGCAAACACAAGTGTGAAACTTGTGTAGAAGCAAAACTAACTAGAGGTTCATTCCATTCAATTGAAAGAAATTCTGAACCTCTTGAGTTAGTTCACACAGACTTATGTGATTTTAAGTCAACTCAAACAAGAGGTGGCAATAAGTACTTCATAACTTTTATTGATGATAGTACAAAGTATTGCTATGTGTATCTCCTCAAAAGTAAAGATGAGGCAGTAGAGAAGTTTATTCTCTATAAAAATGAAGTTGAGAATCAACTTAACCGGAAAATAAAGGTGCTAAGAAGTGATCGTGGTGGAGAATATGAATCTCCATTTGAAGCAATTTGTGCTCAACATGGAATCAAACATGTAACCACGGCACCTTATACACCTCAACAAAATGGTGTTGCCGAACGCAAGAATCGGACATTGAAAGAAATGATGAACACCATGTTGATAAGCTCGGGACTACCTTCCAACATGTGGGGTGAAGCTGTGTTGTCAGCTAACTATGTGTTGAATAAGGTACCTAGAAAGAAATTGAACAAGATCCCCTATGAATTGTGGCATGGAAGAGTTGGCTAAAATTGTGTTGCAGGTGAAAGGACAACGATTTAGCATAATTCTGCTCATTGTAGGAGAGACCTTGCATGGTCTGGACGAATTGCATCGTACGGGCGAGATGCGACGAGGAAGCCCCTTGCTTTTGACCATATGGCTTCGGGAGCATTTCAGGCTTTATGCGTCAGACGGCGACCTCTCTCTTTTTGCTGTTCATAGGCGACGGTTGCTGATTAGAGATTTGACTGAAGAGGGTTGGAGGAGATTCTTCGCTTCTCGTCTTACAGCTGACATTGAGTGGTGCCCTTGGGGTCTTTGCCCTTTTGTGGAATGGACCTTCGGTTTTCAGCATGTGGTTTTACCCGGGTTGAGAGATTCTTCGTTTTACCAACCCGAACGGGCTTTGAGACAGTTCGGTCGTCAGCAAATAATTCCTTTTCCGAGGAACTGGATACTTCGTCCAGTTTCTTACATGGGTCCAGACTTCTCGAGTGATCTTCAGTCAGCTTGGGGAGATGATCGCAACCGGTGGGCTTCCGCTACTTTGCATCAGGGTAGTATCTTTCTTCCCGAGAGTTACTTGGATCACTTGCTTGGTACCGTCTACCACGGCATTACTTGGGTAGATGCTCTTCGGACTGAATTGCTAGGGAAGGACTTTGAGCCTAGCAGTGCTTTGAGATACAAGGAGGTTGCTGCTGATGTGAACAACATTCTGACCGACCTTTTCGGTACCCCTTTGGATGACTTTTATGCTCGGAGACGCTCTGTTGCGCAGAGGGTTTCGGTCCGTATCAGTGTTCCTAGACCTCCCAAGAAGAGTAGGATTGATGGTCGTTCGGGTGGTCCTTTAAAGACCATGAGAAAATTAGATTTTTCCTAGTACCCCCAAGAGATTGCAAGTAAAATAGACCACTTGTTTTAGGATTTTAATGTTTTATGTATTTTAGTAGCTCAACAAAATCCGTTGTAATGGCTTGAATGATTTGAGATTTGAATAAAAATTGCATCTTGTTAATTTGTGATGATTTGGGTGTTTGTTTATATTTTAGACCGCACCCGAAGGTTGCCTACGTTCCTCCAGTGTAGAGGCTCAGGTCTCCGTAGTTCAAACAAACGAAAACCATTTTTTTTATTATTATTTTTTTATTATTTTTTTTTGTATGCACCCTGTTTTTTGCCTAGACCGCCTTTTCGGGTTTTCAATCTAGCGGACTTCTTTTTTGCACGTGCTCTGATTTTTTCCTAGGCCGCCCTTGCGGGTTTTCAACCTAGCGAGATTTTTTTAAGCGTAGAATCTCTTCAACTTGTCGAGGTTGACTTCTTTTGGCAGCTGGTCTCCGTCTAAATCCGCGAGTCAGACTGCACCGCCGCTTAGTATCTTCTTGACCACGTACGGACCGATCCATCGGGGTCCCCATTTTCCAAGGGTGTTCATGGCATTAGGAGGGTGTTGTCTTAGGACCAAATCTCCCACATTGATGTTTCGAGGCTTCACCTTTTTGTTGAAAGCCTTTGCCATTCTTTGTTGATAGGCTCTCGTACGTTCGAGTGCCCTTAGCCTTTTCTCGTCGAGTAGAGCTAGCTGTTCATATCGAATTTGCATCCAATCGATTTCATTGACTTGGTTCTCGAGGAGGACCCGTAGGGATGGGACTTCGAGCTCTATCCTACCAATACTTGCGAGTGTGGGGATGTCTTGCAAAGGTAGCCGTACCTCCACCTAAAAAGGTGAAAATTGGGCCTAAGACTGTAGATTGCATATTTATTGGATATGCTCATTGTTGGGTATGCTTATTACTTAACCCTCCTACATTTGTTAGAATTGATTGATACCATCACCTATGAGTATTTTTATGGACTTTAGGACCTCATGTAAAGAAGTTTATAACTTCAATTTTTAGCCAAGTCCTTTTTATAGTATAGTCTTAGATGATAGGACTTGAAGCTTTAAAGATCGAAGATTTCCTAAGCAGGATTCATTTCACTGCGCAGGATGTTCTCTGCGCAGGTCGCCACTACGCATAGATATCTTGCGCAGCCCTTGACCCTGCTCAATTTTCAAGATCTTAATTCCTAATCTCTCAAGAGATCTTTTTGTGACCAAGCATGGTGCGCATGCTGCTCATGCGCTGAATCCATGCACGCCGGCAATGCGCATGCCTTTGTGCGCGGACACAACCTTGGTCAAATTCTTCATCTCCTGATCTCACATTCTAGAAGCTTGGAAAGCGTCAAGACAAGATACGCTTTTGGATTGAGTAAGAATGTTGAGGTGTGCACAAACGACAAAATAAGCACACTCAGCAAAACCATTGGTGGAGACATGCTTCAAAGAAATATCTCAAGTGAAGACAGCTGTCAACCTTCTAGAAGAAGTTTTTGAATTTGGTTTTCATGCTCAGTCTCCAACGGCTCTAAATCACCTGCGCACCAATCATATTGTGCCAGGTCATCATCTTTGATTAGAGCCCCAACGGCTATAAAGGACAGCTGCGCGCCAATCACTTTGTGCCAACTCATTGTCCTTGCTCAGAGCTCCAATGGCTATATTCAAGCTCTCAGCTATAAATAGCCTGCTCATCTTCATTTCCAAGCTGCCTTTAATAGCGCCTTTCATCGCCCTTTTCATCGGCCCTTGATCAGCCCTTTGATCAAGCCCCTCTTGTTGGCCACTATGCTTCAGAGCTCGAGTTTCATGCTTCACTGAGAAACCTTGAAAATCTGAAGACTGCTGCTTAGTATTTCCAGATTCTTTAGAACAGCTTTCAAGATCTTCAAACCTTCAAAACTCCTGCTCATATCACAAAGCCTATATCACCAGAATTCTTGGTGCTCTTCATCTTTCATATTCATAGAGCCCAGAATTTCTGTCACACACACACCTCTTGAAGCTTTGATCATTTTGATCTAACTTCTTGAGATACACCGGTTTAGTCTTGGATTTGTTCTTCATCGATTATAGATCTTTGAGATAGTTGTGTTTCATTGTTGTATCTTGTAAACTCTCTTATATAATAAGATCTCCATTAGAAAATCCAAGACTAACCATCTTGGTAGAGGACGTAGATCTTTCATTGATCGAACCTCTCCAAATAGCTTGTTCTTTAATCTCGCTATTTACTTCCTGCTTAATCATTTCTGAATTACTGCTTTGTTTGATCTTATCAGATTGCTACTATTGCTGCTGTGTTTGTTATTGCCTATTGCCTTAGAACATTTTATCCAACTCTTTAAGCCAAAACTTAGCGTGTGCGTTTTTATCCTTGCGCAGCTTTTTCCTGCGCAGGTGCTGCTTAAAACTTCCGTTGTGCATTTCACACTCTCACTGCGCGCTATACTTAGCTTATTTGAGAACTGTGCGCATAAGCCATTGATTTGCAAAAGGGTTTGAAAAGAATTTTAAAACGCTATTCACCCCCCCTCTAGCATTTTTCATACCCTTGTTGCCCCTTTGGGACCAACAAGTGGTATCAGAGCAAACACCTTCATAAAACATGTTTCTGTTTTTCAAGCTTAACAGCTTGGGTGCCGATTCAAGATGGCTTCAAAATCTAGGGCAATGGCTAACTTTTCACATGTTCCTGCGCCTGCTCAAACCTCAGATCAAATTCAGAAAGTTCTCCAATCTTGGTGGATCCTTAAGCAAACCTCCTATTCCCTCTCATAGAGACTCAAAGAAAGATGACTTGGTCTATTGCAGAAAGCCAGGACATCTCGCTTCAATGCCTACTCCAAAAACTTGAGTACAAGGAAAAGCAACCCTGCGCACAAAGCATCAAAGCAGTGCAGAATAGTTGCTGAAGAGAACTACGCAGAAAAGGAGCTAAGGACTCAGAGACTTGACACTGAAGACAACGATGCTGACTCTGAGGATGGACTGCTCTGCTTAGTGGCAAATGCTGATAATGATTCAAAAGCTGTTTCTGAAATGGAACCTGAGCATGTGCCAAGGATAATCAAAGAAAGATCCCTTCACTCTAGTGGAAATGGGACACCTTCACCAAGCAGACAGAATGACAAGCACCTATTTGTCAAAGCTAACCTGACAGAAGCTGCGTCATCACCAACTCCGCAGCCGCGCAAGGAATCTCTTAAAGTGTGCCAATCTTAAATGATAACTCTGCTGTAGAGCGCAAGTCAATGTTTCAACAAGCAGAAAAGATCTACTTCACTGCGCCCTCTCAAGCTCAGTTGGTTTCAATAATGGATTCTAGATACTACTGAAGATGTCAACACTCTTAAAGGTGCGCACGAAGGAAGAGATCACTCAATAATATATGGTGACAACAACAAGGGCACATAATTGGATTTGGACTAATCATAAAAGACAGTCTCAAGCAACCTGCTCTCCATATCACAATTATGCAATAAAGATCTGGAATGCCGTATCACTTTAACGCACTGTTACATCAAGAATGGCGTTTCTGGACTAACTTTGCTCACAAGGACTCGTAAGACCAATTTTTATATTATTGATCTTACAGCTATAATTTCTATTTACTAATCCTTGTTTTGTAGCAATGAACCTAAGTGAATGCAGCTAGCAATGGTATAAGCACCATGCCAGCTTAGTAAGCAGCCTGAGCAGTTTTCCTCCAGCAAGATTGCTCCAATGTCAAAACGCTTACATCCGCTTCACCTCATATGTTTGGACCGCTCACTACCGCGAAGCTTTGGACCAACTTGTGGTATCTCAATGATATCCTGGCTGCTCTCCTTCTAAATCTCCAAACATAGAAGACATCAATAGAGTTCGATACTTCAATGGAACAGAATTTATGAACAACGATGTCGCTCAATATTGTGAGAATCTACAAGAACCAACAAACGGTATTCTGCACAATTTCTCTACTGCTGGAGTTCCGCAACAAAATGGCGTTGTGGAAAGAATCGCTCGTTGATTGAGGATGGATAGACAATGATAGTAGAAGCAGTACTTCTAAATGTATTTCTGGGAAGAAGCTGTCAACGGTGCATGCTTTACTCAGAATAAGATTCCTCATCAACAAAGCCTACATCAATACTCCATACGATCTATGGAGAGAGAGAAAGCGCCCAACATTGCTTTCTTCAAGCCCTTTGGGTGTAAATGCTATATCCTCTACAAAGGCAAAGATCATAGAGGTAAATTCGACGCCAAAGCAGATGAAAGTATTCTCGTTGGGTATGCCAATCATTCTATAAGCTTTTCATGATCATAATAAGATAAATCTCTAGTTATTTTTGTATCTGTACATGTTACTTTTTTATGAGCATTCTCTCCTTGAGCCACATTTGGCTCCAAATGATTCTGATGCCTCTGCTGAGCTTTTTAGACAGGTGCGCAGTACTTCTATTCCTGCGCAGAATATAGATCAAGCAGATTCAGAATCAGCCCATCTCATGCGCATACTCCAAATGCTGCGCCTGAAGTTACAACTCCTGATGCGCAAACACCTCCTCCTGCGCATGACGTTCCTCCACTTCAGCAAGTCACCTTTAATGATCGTGATGCTGAAACAAATGAAATACCCATTGAAGATCTTTGTATTCCTACCACTCAACCTAACTTACCTTCCGAGGTTCGTGAAGTTAGAGATCATCCAACTTCAAACATCATTGGTGATCTCAATATAGGGGTCGTACTAGGAGAGCATCAAACTTTGATGATGAATATCACTCCTTTATCTCTCAAATCGAACCAAAGAAGATTGATGAAGCGCTCCAAGATTCAAGTTGGGTTACTGCTATGCAAGAAGAGCTTAACCAATTTGAGCACTGCAAGGTTTGGACCTTAGTACCCAGACCTCATGACCAAGGAGTTATTGGTACAAAATGGGTATTCAGAAACAAGATGGATGAGAATGGAAGCATCACAAGAAACAAAGCAAGGTTGGTTGCGCAAGGCTATAGGCAAGAGGAAGGAATCGACTACGATGAAACATTTGCACCTGTAGCAAGACTTGAAGCTATAAGAATTTTCTTAGCTTATGCCTCTCACAAGAAATTCAAGCTTTGTCAAATGGATGTGAAGAGCGCATTTCTCAACGGTGAACTCCAAGAGACGGTCTACGTAGCACAACCACCTGGATTTGAAGATAGCAGATTTCCAAATCATGTCTTCAAGCTTCAAAAAGCTTTGTATGGACTTAAGAAAGCTCCAAGAGCATGGTACGATACGCTATCAAAATTCCTACTAGAGAAAGGCTTCAAGCGCGGTAAAATCGATACAACTCTTTTTATTGCTAAGTATAATGATCACTCTTTACTTGTTCAAATTTATGTCGATGATATTATATTTGGTTCTACTAATGAGTTACTATGTAAGCGCTTTGAAAAACTCATGAAAAGCAAGTTTGAAATGAGCATGATGGGAGAACTCACATTCTTCCTCGGGCTTCAAATCAAACAATTGAATGATGGTATCTTCATAAATCAAGCCAAGTACACAAGGGACTTAATCAAGAAATTTGGACTTGAGAATGCTAAAGCATACGACACTCCAATGGCCACGGGTAATAAACTTGACAAAGACTTGAAAGGTAAGAAAGTTGATCAAACTTTATATCGAGGTATGATTGGCTCTCTCCTTTATCTTACTGCAAGTAGGCCAGATATTATGTTTAGTGTTTGTGTCTGTGCGCGCTATCAAGCGGACCCTAGAGAAGCGCACTTAACTGCTGTTAAACGCATTATTCGTTATCTTTCTGGAACTGTTAACCTTGGACTTTGGTACACCAAAGATTCGAATTTCGATTTGCTAGGTTATTCAGATGCAGATTACGCAGCATGCACTATTGACAGGAAGAGCACAAGTGGAACTTGTCATTTCCTTGGGAATCGACTTGTTGCGTGGGCAAGCAAGAAGCAAGCTGCTGTGTCCATCTCCACTACAGAAGCTGAATACATTGCTGCTGGAAGCTGCTGCTGTTGCCAAATCCTATGGATGAAGCAACAATTAGTGGACTATGGAATTCATGAAGCAAACTGCCCAATATTCTGCGATAATATGTCCACCATAGCTGTTTCCAACAATCCTGTCATGCATTCAAAGACAAAGCACATCGACATCAAATATCATTTTCTCAAGGACCACGTGGAAAAAGGAAACATTCATTTAGAGCACGTGGGCACAGATAATCAAATTGCTGATATCCTTACAAAGGCTCTTGACGCAAAGAGATTTGTATTCTTGAGAGGATAAATGGGTATGCTTGAACTTAGCTAACATGTCCATATGATTTGTTAATACTAATAATCTTGTGTTTGCTTGATAAAATGTTCATCATAGGTCAAGATCCATGCTTCTGCGCAACCCCTGCGCAGTACTTCATTTGCGCATGCCACTAATGTTAATCTGTTTTAAGAATCTATTGCGCTATTTACAGCTCTGCGCATGATTTTAACATGTGCACACTTCGTGGATCGCAGAATTCTTTCTACTTCCTACAAGGCTGGGAACTAGATCTTGCTGCGCTACACAAAGATGCTGTCGGACGCAGGATTGTTCATCTTATGAATTCTTCCGGCATCTTACCTCTCTTTACACTGGCTCAGGACTTCTATGTCCCCTCCCTTGTAGACGAGTTCTTTGAAAATGCAGAGAAAGTCACCATGACGCACAAGCAGACTCGAGAGAAGATTGATGTTATCCGCTCAGTCGTTCGGAATTATTCAGTGCGCATTGTTCCTGCGTCACTTAAAAAGCTTTGCGGATTTAAGGTTAATGATGCGCCAGAAGCCTATTCTGAAGCTAAACAAAACAAGCTTGCGCAGAAACTGGTTGGGGAACCCTCTCTTGTAAAGAAATGGAGTGTACATGATCGCAAAGAATTTGGTGAGGTGATGTATCACCTTTGCACCATTATTGGCGACTCCGTAAACTGCAAAAATGGAAATAAGGGCAAGTTCATTTCCAAGCAGTGGGCTTATTGTGCTACAGTTTATAATAGCGATACTCTAGACTGGTCCTCTGTTCTATTTGACGAGTTATGAGATGCATCTGAGAGCTATGACAAACGCATGGACAAGAAAGTAGCCAAGTACAGAACTCACTGTAGGCTATTATCCAAGTTTCTGATGAATGTCTCTGAGCTACGCACCTTCGTGCAGAAGCGTCCTGACCTCAAAGTCCCCTGCACCAAGACCTATTCCATCTCTCACCTCTACTCTCTGCGCAATGAAATTGGTCGCAGTGATTATCGCAAAATTTGGAACAAGGACACCAGCCCAGACAAGGAAGATTGGGTTGATAGTGATGATGATGATGAAGCCCCTCAACCCAGAGCAAAGAACTCTGCCGCGCAGCCTTCAAAGGCCACTGCGCCGACAGAACCTGAAACTGCTGCTGCGCAGGCAAAGCGCAAAGGCAAAGGTATTGCAGATCCTGCGCCAGAAAAGGTGAAGGAAATCCCAAATGTCAGATCAACTGCTGGCATTAAAATTGGATCTGATTTACCACCCCCTGCTCCCAAACCTTCAAAGAAGCGCAAAGATCCTCCTGCGCCTGCTCTCTCTCCTGCTAAAACCAAGAAAAAGCCTGCATTTACCAGATTTCCTCCTGCGGCGGCTATGGTTGAAGAAGACAGCGAGTCTCGAATGGATGAGACTGCTGCTGATGCTGCGGATGATATCGCGCAGGTGGAGCAAGATCCAAAGGCTGCTGAAGCCCCTCCTTCTCAGGGTACAGGAGATAGTGATGATTGGATGGATGAAGCTTTTCCCGTCTCCGGTACGCCTGCCAAGACCGCTGCTGCTGCACCTGCTAAGGAAGATCCTCCTCGAACTCCGCGCAAGAAACAGGTTGTGCGCAGCACTGCGAAAGGACAGCCAAAAGTTGCGGCTCCTCATCGTCCTGAACCATCATCAAGTGACTTTCAACGCCTCAATATTCCGATTGGAAATACTCAACCTGGCACCTCTGTTCTCCATGATGATTTGGACTTAGAAGATGAGGATGCAGATGAAGTTACCAAGTCTGCGCAGGGCGATGATGCTGCGCAGCAGGCTCCTGTTAATCCTCCTGAAGGTGAAAAGGAATGAGATGTGCGCACAACTGATACAGATAGCAGCAGAACGCACTCATCTACGCATAGATATCCTGCTGCTGATCCTATTCATCTCTCTCCCAAACAACCTTCTCCAACGCACTCTCTTCCCAAAGTTTCTCCTCCTCCAGCTCAAGCTATTCCTTCCGTTCCTACAGTATCTACTTCTTCTCTATCTTTCTCCGCTGACCTACGCCAAATTCTTCAGGCTCTCAATACTATTCAAGTCAACCAGGTTGCTGCGCAGTCCCAAATGACTCAGCTCATTACTGCGCAGACAGCTATCCAAGAGCAACTTGATGCGCAGCGTTTAGAGATTGCTGCCATTAAGGGGGAGAATATATCAAAGGCAAGTACCTCCGCAGGCCCCTCTGCGCAGCGCGTTCCTGATGCATTAGACCAAATGGTCCTGGACTCATTGAAGTCAATAGCTGGGATGCTTGAAAACGTCTGCACCTATACCGCTATCAATGATGGGTTTATAGGACTGCTTAAGCGTCTGCGCAAGAGCCTGGCTGATGGTCTGCATGAAGGGTTTGCAGGGATGGAAGCGATGATGTTGGAGAGATTGGAACAAGGTGGTCCCGGTCCTGCGCATGCTAATACGCTTAATATGGAAAGTGTCAGGGAGTGCATAACTCAAGCGATGACTGATTTCGCTGATGGGTTCAACGCTAGGATGGATCAAGCCATGTTCGATATTCAAGACAGCGTGAACACTCAGCACCTCCACACTGACCAAAGACTCGAAGCAACGCAGGCCACCGTCATCAGCACTATTGAAGCTGTTGAGCAGTCATATTTCAACCAGATGACGGGACATCAAATACAGTACAGAGCCAACTTCCAAGAGCTGCGAGAAGACAACAGAGATACGCGCAGAGGAATGGCTACCCATGTCGGTGAGGCCGTAGCGTTCAGAGAAAGATTTCAAGAACTGAAGATTGAACTTATGAATAAGTTCAACAGTCTACAGAATGAGCTGCGCGAAGCCTTGCACCGGATCAACATAGACTAGGTTCTATGTAATTTTTTGTTTTTGCGCAAAGTATTTCTTTTTGTGCGCATTTTTGTTTTTCTTATTCAAACTTGTAATCTGCAACTCTTTTCACTTCAAGTTTTAATGAGAAAAATCGCATCATGTGTTTTCGAAACCTTGTTCAATCCAAACTCTTTGTTTGTGGAACAATGACTGCATTATTTCAACCCATGCGCATAATCTTAACTGTTCATATTTTTAACGCATATTGTTTAAACGTTCAGTTTAAACGCATACTTAAAACTAAAACTCATTATTTGTATGCTCTGAATGATATTTCTATCTTTCCTATCTTGTACGTTTTTAATCTTTTGGATAGATTAGAAATCTATAGCACTGGCTAGTGTGTGCATTGACTTGAGGCATGGTTTACCATTCACATTTTTATGGACATGTTATTATCAAGTACAATGAATTGCCTTTGCTATAGTAGGTAATGGCATCAATCATTTAGGGGGGGATTGTTGGGTATGCTTATTACTCAACCCTCCTACATTTGTTAGAATTGATTGATACCATCACCTATGAGTATTTTTATGGACTTTAGGACCTCATGTAAAGAAGTTTATAACTTCAATTTTTAGCCAAGTCCTTTTTATAGTATAGGCTTAGATGATAGGACTTGAAGCTTTAAAGATCGAAGATTTCCTAAGCAGGATTCATTTCACTGCGCAGGATGTTCTCTGCGCAGGTCGCCACTGCACATAGATATCTTGCCCAGCCCTTGACCCTGCTCAATTTTCAAGATCTTATTTCCTAATCTCTCAAGAGATCTTTTTGTGACCAAGCATGGTGCGCATGCTGCTCATGCGCTGAATCCATGCGCGCCGGCAATGCGCATGCCTTTGTGCGCGGACACAACCTTTGTCAAATTCTTCATCTCCTGATCTCACATTCTAGAAGCTTGGAAAGCGTCAAGACAAGCTACGCTTTTTGGATTGAGTAAGAATGCTGAGGTGTGCACAAACGACAAAATAAGCACACTCAGCAAAACCATTGGTGGAGACATGCTTCAAAGAAATATCTCAAGTGAAGACAGCTGTCAACCTTCTAGAAGAAGTTTTTGAATTTGGTCTTCATGCTCAGTCTCCAACGGCTCTAAATCACCTGCGCACCAATCATATTGTGCCAGGTCATCATCTTTGATCAGAGCCCCAACGGCTATAAAGGACAGCTGCGCGCCAATCACTTTGTGCCAGCTCATTGTCCTTGCTCAGAGCTCCAACGGCTATATTCAAGCTCTCAGCTATAAATAGCCTGCTCATCTTCATTTCCAAGCTGCCTTTAATAGCGCCTTTCATCGCCCTTTTCATCGGCCCTTGATCAGCCCTTTGATCAAGCCCCTCTTGTTGGCCACTATGCTTCAGAGCTCGAGTTTCATGCTTCACTGAGAAACCTTGAAAATCTGAAGACTGCTGCTTAGTATTTCCAGATTCTTTAGAACAGCCTTCAAGATCTTCAAACCTTCAAAACTCCTGCTCATATCACAAAGCCTATATCACCAGAATTCTTGGTGCTCTTCATCTTTCATATTCATAGAGCCCAGAATTTCTGTCACACACACACCTCTTGAAGCTTTGATCATTTTGATCTAACTTCTTAAGATACACCGGTTTAGTCTAGGTTTTGTTCTTCATCGATTATAGATCTTTGAGATAGTTGTGTTTCATTGTTGTATGTTGTAAACTCTCTCATATAATAAGATCTCCATTAGAAAATCCAAGACTAACCATCTTGGTAGAGGACGTAGATCTTTCATTGATCGAACCTCTCCAAATAGCTTGTTCTTTAATCTCGCTATTTACTTCCTGCTTAATCATTTCTGAATTACTGCTTTGTTTGATCTTATCAGATTGCTACTATTGCTGCTGTGTTTGTTATTGCTTATTGCCTTAGAACATTTTATCCAACTCTTTAAGCCAAAACTTAGCGTGTGCCTTTTTATCCTTGCGCAGCTTTTTCCTGCGCAGGTGCTGCTTAAAACTTCCGCTGTGCATTTCACACTCGCACTACGCGCTATACTTAGCTTATTTCAGAACTGTGCGCATAAGCCATTGATTGCAAAAGGGTTTGAAAAGAATTTTAAAACGCTATTCACCCCCCCCCCCCCTCTAGCATTTTTCATACCCTTGTTGCCCCTTTGGGACCAACACTCATAACAGTAGTGCTTATAGATTCCTTGTGTATGAATCAAAAATTCAAGATATACACAAGAACACTATAATTGAATCTAGGAATGTTTCTTTCTTTGAGAATGTATTTCCGTGCAAGTCAAGAAATGAGGCAAGCTCATCAACACGGATACAAGATTCAATAGAAGAAGAACACATTCAAGACAAAAGCGAGGAAGAAGAGGTGGAACCTCGACGTAGCAAAAGGGCTAGAGTAGAAAAATCCTTTGGGACGGATTTTCTAACCTATATGCTAGAAAGTGAACCACAAAGTTATCAAGAAGCTGTGAGTTCTTCAGAAGGACCTTTGTGGAAAGAAGCCATCAAAAGTGAAATTGATTCCATTTTGCAAAATCACACTTGGGAGTTAGTGGATCTTCCTCCTGGAAGCAAACCACTTGGATATAAGTGGATTTTCAAACGGAAAATGAAGCCAGATGGCACAATTGACAAATATAAGGACAGACTTGTAATTAAAGGTTACAGACAGAAAGAAGGTCTGGATTATTTTGATACGTATTCTCCTGTCACAAGAATAACGTCAATCAGAGTTGTGCTTGCAATTGCCGCTTTGCGCAATCTTGAAGTGCATCAAATGGATATAAAGACTGCCTTTCTAAATGGTGATTTAGATGAGGAGATTTACTTGGAACAACCTGAAGGGTTTGTTGCACAAGGGAAAGAAAAGAAAGTATGCAAGTTAGTTAAGTCATTATATGGCTTAAAACAAGCACCAAAACAATGGCATCAAAAGTTTGATCAAGCCATGATGGAAAGTGGATTCAAGATAAATGAATGTGACAAGTGTGTCTATACTAAAAACACTGAAAATGGCTATGTCATTTTGTGTCTTTATGTAGATGACATACTTATCATAGGAAGTTGTGACAAGATGATCAAATCCACAAAAGATATGTTGAACTCAAAGTTTGACATGAAAGACATGGGTCTAGCGGATGTGATCCTTGGAGTGAAAATTTCCAGAATATCTAATGGAATTGTATTGAGTCAAGCTCATTATGTGGATAAAATTCTTGAGAAATTTAGCAAGGATGACAACGGGATATCTAGTACTCCAATTGACCCAAGTCAACATCTATCAAAGAATAGAGGAGAACCAGTTTCTCAATCAGAATATTCAAGGATCATTGGAAGTCTAATGTACCTTATGAGTTGCACGAGACCAGATATTGCTTATGTTGTGAGCAAACTGAGTAGGTACATAAGTAATCCTGGAGTGGATCATTGGAAGGGTATTGTAAGAGTACTAAGGTACTTGAGACATACTCGTGATTATGGATTACATTATACTAGACATCCAGCTGTGATTGAAGGGTATAGCGATGCAAATTGGATATCTGATATCAAAGACTCAAGGTCTACAAGTGGATATGTATTCACTTTAGCAGGTGCAGCTATATCATGGAAATCTTCTAAACAGACGGTTATAGCTAGATCCATGATGGAATCTGAGTTTATAGCTTTGGACAAATGTGGGGAAGAAGCGGAATGGCTACGCCATTTCCTAGAAGATATTCCAAGATGGACAAAGCCAGTGCCACCAATCTGTATACATTGTGATAGTCAATCTGCAATTGGTAGGGCACAAAGCAATATGTACAATGGTAAGTCAAGACATATACGTCGAAGACATAATACCATAAGACAACTACTCTCAACTGGTACCATCTCTATTGACTATGTGAAGTCAAAGGATAACTTAGCGGATCCGT
Organism: Campanula takesimana; assembly: GCA_026119855.1. Classification (NCBI taxonomy): domain Eukaryota; kingdom Viridiplantae; phylum Streptophyta; class Magnoliopsida; order Asterales; family Campanulaceae; genus Campanula; species Campanula takesimana. Next base: position 1,426,044 of record JAOWBW010000226.1, read on the forward strand.
TAACCAAAGGGTTAAATAGAGAGGTAGTTGCGAGATCGACAAGGGGAATGGGTTTAAAGCCTCTTGAGAAGTTAACCACGGCGGAAAACCCAACCTAGCTGACTGGAGATCCCAAGATATAGGTTCAAAAGGGACCACCTAACCGTTAAAAGACTTGTAGTGTCACTGTGGGGATTAACCCCATACCCATTCCTAAAAGGTGACATCCCGAGATGAATAAGGTTAAGCCTATGGCTTTTAATGATTCTTATGGAGTAAACCGGGTTACTTAGAAGAATCACCTATGTGAGAGGGCCGCTTCGAGAAGAATTGTGTGAGGCTCAATTCTTAGACCCTCTCACAGAACCAGGCATTGTGTTCCACGGCCATAAACGGACACAACTATGAGAATTGAATTGTGTTAGGGAGATACATGTGTAACGTATATGATTGGCTACACAAAAAGATGACAGTTCAAAGACATCGCGTCTACTGATTAGCGAGTAGAATAAGTATACGTTTACAAGGGAAGGTTCAAAGGGCAATCCCATACCTATCCTATGCAGGTTTTCAACTGTTGGACTTTATCACCAAATTCCTCATCATTTCCTTCATGTGGGGAATTGTTGGAAAAATGTGAAGGAAATGAGTATTTTCCTTAATTTTGTGTATTAAATAATTTGTCGAATGACAAAGTTGTTTATGGGTTTATGTTCTACTCCATGAGGACATTGAGATAATGTATTCATTTGTTCAATTTGGTGTTGGGATGAATGAGTTACAAAGGCTTAAAGTTGGTGGGTTGAAGTGGGGATATTGGCATTATCCCACATTGGAAAGAAAAGTAAAAGGAAGCTTGTATAAAGGCTTGGGCACTTTAGTAGTGTTCAAGCTTGTATGGCATAGAGGCTCTCTCTCGCGCACAGGGGGGGTGCAAATCATGGACCCAATTTGGCTTGCGAGGTCCGAACTCATGTGTGCGCACGTCCTGCGGACACGAATGTAGCACCGATTTGGCTTGTCCGTGCGAGCTCACCTTTGCCTAGAAAACTCATAACAGATTCCTTTCCATCCATCTGAACTGGAATGCCAACTGAACAGCCATCCATTATCTTCTTATCTCTTTATCTGGAATTAATTAAAGGACTTATCCTGTAATTAATTTTTTGGATACAAAGTACTGCTCTCATTTTGCAGTATAAATAAGAGCAGAATTCAGTCTGCAAGAACACACCAGAATACACAACAATTTTTCAGCAACCTCCGCATCATCTCTTTTGTTACATATTGTTCATTCCTCCTTTGACCTCCTGCATTGCATTGCATTGCATTGGTGATATTGTCCAGGCACAACCTCAATTCGCCGGAGTCTCATAGTGCTGGGAAGCATCCGGTCAGTCCTAGTAATCCTGAGAGACTAGCGTCCAAGAATATCCTCAAGCACTAACGGTGAGGGGGCGAATAAGTCTTAAGGACAGTGTGTTAAACACACGCCTCGGGACATCAACAAAATTTTGTCCAGTTTTATTTTACAGTTTGTTTGTTTATTTTATCTTGTTTATTATTTCAGTTTAATTTATTCTGTAATTTGTTCTTTCTTGTGAAATTATTTCCAACACAAAAAACTAAAGTGGAATGGTTAATATTGCTAAAAGAAATGCTCTAGTAAGTTATCACTTCTCTTGAGAATAATGAGTGTGTACTCAAAGTGTTATGGTTAAATCAGCTAAATAATACAATTATGATTAAAACTGAAGTTCATATGAATTAGGATGATTGGTTAAAAAAAATGAAGAAGGATGATAAAATAAGGGCTGGACTCCTATAAACGGTTTCACAGCGTGAGATGGACCGTCCACGGGTCGCCCCACCCGTCTATTTACTTTACTGAACCGCCTACAGAAGTTTTTTTTTTTTTTTTTTGCCCCCAACATTTTTTTCCTTTTCATTTTTTGCTCACCACCAAATGTAGCAATTTTCATAAAAGAATGTAACACTTTTTTTTTTTCACAATCACATGTCCCTTCTGGGCAGTTGAGCTGCGGCGAACCCAAGCTGACATCCAGTTCGAGGTTTCCTACCTAGTATGCATTTTGTTCCATCCATTGATTGATCAGAGAAGGCTGAGAAACAAAGGAAGAAGAGTCTTTAAGAACATCAACCATGGCATACATCAAGCGAGGTGAATTCCTCTATTTCATCATTTATCCCCCTTCTTCAGTAACTGCATCAATTTTCTTAGAACTTATACTTTTTATTTGAAGGGGGATATTGGAATTTTTTGAAAATATGTACCCACTAAATTGTACTCCCTCTGTCCCTAAATGAGTGTCCAAATTCCATTTTAAGGGACACTGAAAATCTCAACTTTCTACTGAGTGCTTTGGCAATCTCTTCATCTTTTTGCCTGAGCATAATCCGTGCTTTTTAAAATTGCTTGAAATTGTTGCTTCCTCTGTTGTGAAAAACCTAATCTCTATTTTTATTTCTGCAGAAAAATCTTAATAAATTATGAGAAAAATGTTGTTGCTGCAATTGTCGTTGAAGATTGAAAGAAAAGTCATCTAACTTACTACCATTCTCAAAATACATCGGTGCTTGAATATCCATTCCCTAATCTTTATCCATGTCGCGCAACGAAAGTGATCCTAAGGTCATACTACCTGCTGTTTCCTATCTGTAAAGTTCTTCCCTCTTTTTCTTTTTCGCTAATACGGATATGACGTACCTATGTACCAGTTTGCTGCAGAGTAATGTATTGGCATTGTGTATTTAGGTCTGCAATTAACGGATGTAAAATTGGAGATGAAAAGAAAGGTACATTGAGGTAACAAGAACATGTAGTACAGTAGTAGAATAGAAACTTTCATGCTAAAACTATTTGAAGAGGATGGGTTCTGTATAGATAGGATAATATGCCTTGATGTAAAGTCCAACTTACAAATGTTACATGCATTCCTGCTTCTTAATAAGGTAAAACTGAAACTGAAGAACTATTATAATTTTAAAGGTTAACTTTATGACCATATTTTAGTTGAAATTTATTCTAAAATAAATTTTATTGTTTTTATTATAGTAAAAGAAAATTTTGTTTGCAAATCATACTTAACGTTGTAGATTGGAGCAATGGTGGGTAGATGCGGGAGTGTAAATAGATGCTGCCCAAAATACGACAACATGTCGGAGTTCATGAAAGCTTCCATCATAGAGGCATCGTCGTCCACCAACTAGAGATTCATTATTGTTGTGGTAGCGGCAATGAGAGAGGTGTTTTACAGCGATTGAGGAACAATACATGGGACGGTGGCGAGGGGGGCGGGAGAGGGGGGGGGGGGGGGATTCATGATTTACCGTTCTATATATTCTTAATTTACACTTGAATGATATTTGAACGTTGCTATGCACCTATCTATGAGAGAGGTGTTTTACAGCGGTTGAGGAACAACACATGGAGGTTGAGGAACAATACATGAGGTTTTTCTTTTCCCTTTTTGCTTCTTCCCCTGCCAACTAGCCTTTGGCGGCGAACTTTGAGGTAGCAGCCGGCTGAGACAATGAAAACAGAGACTGAACTACACTGGCCGGTTCGTGTCCTCCATCACCATCACAGTAGGAATCCTGTGTATGATACTTGCCAAGTATTATTTTCTTTGTCAATGTTTAACGTATAGTAGCAGTCTCTTGATTGCACTTGATCATCCCCATTTCCCTTTTCATATGTTCTCTTTTATGTGGGTTTCACAGTATATCAAGTAGGCAGGTCAAGATTTGGTTACTTTGTTTAGAATGTTATTTCCTACTAAAATTGAGTTGTGATGTTTGCTTGAATATTACTCTTATATGTGTGAGTGAGTTTAGAATGTTTGTTCAGAATGTTATTTCCTACTAATATTGACCTGCCTCCCGGCCACCACCACCATCCGCCGCCGACCACCGCCGACCCTTGCCGCCGGAACCATCTGCAACCCAAGTATTTTAAATAAAAATAATTTGCCCTTGGAAGGGTTTGAACCTAAGACCTCTTGGTCTTAACTAAAACTCCTAACCACTATGCCAAGCTTGTTACTTGTTCCATTAGTAAACTATTATATATTTAACACTACAACCTCACATTTTTTATTTTTTTGGTTAACAACTGAGAAACAAATTTACCAGTTCTTATATTAAACTCGTCTAAGACCTCTTGGTCTTAACTAAAACTCCTAACCACTATGCCAAGCTTGTTACGTGTTCCATTAGTAAACAATTATATATTTAACACTACAACCTCACATTTTTTATTTTTTTGGTTAACAACTGAGAAACAAATTTACCAGTTCTTATATTAAACTCGTGTGTGAATCAATGAGAAATGAATATCTCATTTATTAATATATTAACAACAGAGAAAAATTGATAACTGATAAATGAATATCTCATTTATTATATAATTAAACCGATAAATTGAGTCATCAATTGTGAAAAATGAGAGATGATTTTATCAGTTTTTACTCAATTATGAACAACTGTTTAATGAATGCCTCTGTTATTATATTCAAATTCATGTGTGAACAACTGTGAAATGCATGTATCAGTTATTATAATGATTGTGAAAAATTGAGAGATGAATTTATCAGTTTTTAAAATAAAAAATGAAAAATGACACAACTGTGAAATCACACAATTGAGAAATCATACAACTGAGAAATCAATTGAAAATGATTTTACAAGTGAAAAATGAAATTTTATTTTCTAAAATTGTGAAATTAATTGAGAAATGAAAAATGATTTTCTCAAATTTTTACTAGTGAAAAATGATATTTTTATTTCTAAAATTTGAATTATGTATTGAGTGTACTTGTTTGATTCGTTTTGACGGCACGATTAAAACGGTGGTCTCGGATTATTTTTTTGATTTCTAGATTTTAAGATATTACATTTTAAAAAAATTGGTGGAAAACAAAAAGGAAGAGAGGGAAGGAGAATCAGGAAGAGAGAGAGAGGGGGAAATCGGAGGAAGAGAGGGAGAGAAAACGTGTCCAGCGCATGTGAGGGAGGGGGCAACCTGATCAAGTAAAAATTTCAGGGATTATTGGGGGATTTTGTAAATATCAGTCCTTATTGGTAGTATTTATTTGACTGAAGGACTTATTGGTCAAAGCCTTATTTTTATATGTGCAAAACTAAAGGTTTGGAAAGGAGATTATAAGATTATATATGAATCGTTGTTACCAAATTGTTCAAAAAGTTGAGATTTTCAGTGTTCCTTAAAATGAAATTTGGACACTCATTTAGGGACAGAGGTAGTACTAAAATTGAGTTGTGATGTTTGTTTGAATATTACTCTTATATGCGTGAGTGTGTTTCTCTGTCTGTGTGAAATTTGATTTTAAATTTGTGTATCTATGTGCAGTGGCGGACTTAATTTCAAAATACCGGGTGCACAGTTTACACTACACAATGTTTTTTTCCATAGCTCAATTACATTACAATGTATAACTTCAAATACAATTGTCTCATAGTGGAAAACAATACAATATCTTTATCAAATTTGTCCCTTGCACATTTTTTCAAACCTCAAAACATTTAATAACATCCTCCTCCGTAACTTTTCTAAGCATATTTTTCGATGAAACATAAAAGACAATCATTCAAACACACACACACACACACACATATATATACTCTTTAAAATCAAACATTTAATTAACACATATATTGAAATCACCCATGAAATCTGAAGAAAAAAAATCAAAGCCCTAAAATTATTTTCAAACCCTAGATTTCTATTTACTTCAATTTGAGGAGAGACTTGAGGTATTTACAAGAGGGCATAGATTGAGAATGATGCTTGCTTGGTGATTCCGACGCCGACGATTCTACTCCTGTCGGCTCTGAAGATCCCATACCAGATGGACCGGGCTCAGAAGTTAGACCAGATACTAAGCGAGCCAGAGTTGTCCTTGGAAGCGGAATGCCAGCAATCTGGTCAACCTCGTCTTTCTTCTAATGATACCGAAATCACTCAGATATTACGAGCCGAAGTGAGCTCTTGGATCACCTCTCAGTCTCCGGGACTCGCCACCTCGGCGAGCTCGGGGCCTCCTCGGCGAGTCCAGAATAAAGGCAACATTAATGACTGGGTCAGAACTCTCCTATCGAATTAAATGCGCTTGGACTTCTTTGACCACCTACCATGTTCGGCGCCGGCTGTGTCGACATCACGACATCCCATGGTCAGAGCCTGTCAAGTCTGAAATGCTGACCTATCGCAGGGCGACATGTGGCCAAGTTGGCAAAGTCTACTCCTAGACCTGCGGTCGGACCGTTGGGTAATAAGGGGGATATATAAGCCCCTTTTCTATCTCTCCCTCAGGTATGAAAAAACCCATACACACACTAAAAACACACAGAGAACTCTAAACTTCTCTCCCAAGGTATTCTACGCCTTGTTCTTAGACTCTCCAGAGAATCTCACTCTTACGCCCGAGGGTCTAAGCAGGGATAAAACCCGGTCTTGACCTTGACGGTTTCATTGTCTTTGTTGTGTTAACAGGTGAACCGGATAACAAAAGCCAGATATCCATCCAATACACTGACCCCAAATTCCGTGGCGTCATCAGTGGTTCCGATGCCGGGAATCGAATTTTACTACCTTTAGTAATCTTTTTCGCGAGAAACTAGTGTCATTTGATACCAATAAACGCCCGTAAGTTCCTCACGAACATAAAAACAACTCTTCATTACTAAACTCAAAATGGCTGGAAATGGAAAAAAGCCAACCCAAGATCACGAGGTAGTAACCCCTTCAGCCAACAGGCCTAAGGCCGCGTCTGAGGGCAAGTCAATTCATGACCGCTTGGGAGACAGGAGTGGGTTTTCTAAAAGCCCAACTCGAAAAAGAAGAGATTCAGATCTGAGAACACAGATCACCGCCTCCAAAGGCGCAAAAGCACCACCGCCCACGACGAACCAGAGGAAACTCATGCTAGCCGCCCTCCAGGAACAATCGCGTCTGGTGGCCCAACAGTTGAATATTAACACCCAAACCATTCAACTGTTGGAAGAAGAAAACATGGCCCAAAAAGTTGGGAAGTCGTACGTAGACAAGCCAGGAAAGGATATACTTAATTCCCCCAATTCCTCAGGAGGAGGAAGAAGTAATATCCTTCAAACGGTCCGAGCTGGCTGCCACTTTGTTTCACTCCACTCAACCACTCACTATTGACATCGTTGTGGGGCGCGCCGACATCGGATGGGTCCTAATAGACACTAGTGCTTCAAGGGACACCCTCTATTATCACTGTTTAAAGAAGATGGGCATGGAACAGGCAAAACTGGCTCCCTACGCAGGCCTGTTTGAAGGTTTTACCAACCACACCGTCAAAGTCATAGGAACGATGGAGTTCGAGGTGACAACTGGAGAGAAGGAATTCTCCAAAACCGCCAAAGTAAATTTCATGGTGATTTATCTGAAGTCACAATTCAACGCCATCTTAGGAATGACGGCCCAGGCTGCTTTGGGGATTGTGGCATCCATCCCCCATCAGAAAGTGAAATTCAGTACCCCTGCCGGAGTGGCCTGTATCAAGAATAAACCAGAGGATCTACTGAACGGAATCCTTAAAAGGAAAAGAGCAGAGGCGGTGGAAACCAACTCGATGAAGCCAAAACTCAGTGAAACCACGGTAGTAGTTGCTCTCGAGGTCAGCGCGAAAGAAGCAATGCACATCGGTACCAACTCTTTCCATTCCTCCCGGGCCAGAGTAAGGAAAAGCCGAAGACATAAGAGAAACGAGCCGCAAATCGAGCACGTCCTAGAATCCCTAATCGACCGCGAGACACCGGACATACGGCCAAACGATGAACTATAAGAAGTCATTATCAATCCAGAATACCCCGAGCAAAAGATCAAGGTGGGCTTGGAAATTGACCCCCAAGAGAGAAAGCTTCTCGTAGAAGTCCTCCGCAGTAACTTAGATGTTTTCGCGTGGAAAGTAGAAGATATGGAAGGGATCAGTGAGGAAGTGATTGTGCACAAGCTTAATGACAGTGATACCTTCACTCCAATCCGGCAAAAACCTCGCTATTTCGCCCCGGATAGGAAGGTAGCCATAAAAGAAGAGGTGGAGCGATTGGTCAAAGCAAGAATTATCGAAGAGATCTTATATCCTAAGTGGCTATCGAACGTCATCATGGTTTCTAAAGCCAATGGAAACCTTCGAATGTGCGTTGACTTTACCGATGTGATCAAAGCATGTCCCAAAGACTGCTACCCCCTACCTCGCATAGATCAGTTGGTAGACTCAATAGCAGGACATCGGATTTTGAGCTTCATAGACGCGTATTCAGGCTATCACCAAATCAAAATGGCGCCGGAAGATTACGCCTCGACCTGTTTCTACGTTGTTGACAAAACCTACTGCTATCTCATGATGCCGTTTGGACTCAAAAATGCCGGGGCAGCGTATTCAAGAATGATTGCCATTGTCTTCAAGAATCAATTAGGAAGAAACATTGAAGCATACATAGACGACATGGTGATCAAAACCAAAGAGAGCTCCCACGAGATCGACCTCAAAGAGACCTTCGAAAACTTGCGCCGCAATAAAATGAAGCTAAATCTGAGCAAGTGCGCTTTCGGAGTCCAGGCTGGGAAGTTCTTGGGGTTTATGGTTAATCAAAGAGGCATTGAAGCCAATCCGGAAAAGATCCAGGTACTCGTCAACATGACTCCGCCCCGATCCATCAAAAGCGTGCAACAACTGAACGGGAGGATCACAGCTTTGGGTCGATTCATTTCAAGATCCGCGAAGAAATGCCTGCCTTTCTTTAAAATTTGAAAGGAGGTAAAGGCTTTGAATGGGCCCCAGAGTGCGACGTGGCCTTTGATGAGGTCAAGAAATACTTAGGCCAGCCACCACTTTTAAGCTCCCCGAAGTTAGGAGGAGAGCTTTTTCTTTATTTAGCCGCTACTGATCTGGCAGTAGCTGCTGTTCTTGTCAGGGAAGATTACAACTCCCAAAAACCCGTTTATTATGTATCAAAGGCATTGTCCGCCGTAGAAGGACGTTATCTTAATGTTGAAAAGTTAGCATACGCCTTGCTTGTTGCAGCTCGGAAATTACGAGCTTACTTTTCTGCTCATCCCATAACTGTGCTCACATACTCACCATTGAGAAGGGTTTTGCATAAGCCGGAATCCTCAGGAAGACTTATGACATGGGCAATTGAACTTACGGATTTCCAAATAACGTACGCCCCAAGACGAGCAATCAAAGCACAAGCCCTGGTCGACTTCGTCGTGGAGACTTCATTCCGGCTCGAGGAAGCCCAGCTCGCCAAAGAAAAGGGAAAAGCCAAAGAGGCGGGCTCGACAAGTGATAAAGCGTCCAGCTCACAGTCGAACAGGCCAAGCCAGTGCTGGACCCTGTATGTAGATGGGTCAGCTAGCAAAACAGTTAGTGTAGCAGGAATACTGCTGATTTCCCCGGAGCAAGATCGGTTCAAAAGGGCGTTAAGGTTCAAATTTGAGGCCTCGAACAATCAAGCAGAGTATGAGGCATTGATCGGAGGAATAGAGTTGGCCAGTGACATGAATATACCCAATATAATCATAAACAGCGATTCTCAGCTGGTGGTTTATCAAGTCAAAGGAGAATATGAGGCAATACACCCCGTCTTAGCCCAGTATAGAGACATGGTAAGAGCCCTTCTTCGAAACTTTGAATACTACGAGCTGAATCAGATCTGTCGAGAAGAGAATTCCGAGGCGGATTGGCTGTCCAGGATAACTGTAATCGAAATCGCTGAGCTCGACGTCAACTGCTCGCTTGAGTTCGTCGAATGGCCGGCCATCTCGCGCATTACAATCCGGCCCATCGACGAGGTGGAAAAGGACTGGGTGGATGAAATTCAAGTATATCGAAGCAGGGGCGACACCTAACAACCCCGACCGGGCTAGTATCACTCCTAAAAAAGCGGCAAGATACACAGTGATGGGGCAATTTTGTACATAAGGTCCTTTACCAAACCCTTATTAAGATGTGTTCATGACCGTCTGACCACCAACTTAATGTACGAGGTCCATGAAGGGATCTGCGGGGGCCACCCCGGAGCTCGCACTCTATCGGACAAAATCCTAGCCCATGGATATTACTGACCCACAATGAGAAAGGATGCAGAGGAGTATGTCAGGAAATGTGACAGATGCCAACGCTTCGCCGACATTCCTCGTTTACCAGCCACAGAGCAGACGGTTCTCGTCCCAAATTAACAGAAGAGAATGTAATCAACTTTGTGCATGACTACATCTGGTGCCGGTATGGACTCCCACGGGTAATTATATCAGATCATGGAACTCAATTCCAGACAAGGTTCACAGCCGAGTGTCAACGACTTCGAATAGAACATGCTAAGTCGTCGGTCGCCTGACCTGAAGGAAACGGACAAGCTGAGGCCGCGAACAAGCTGATCATGGTGGCACTCAAGAAAAACTTGGAAGGACGAAGTGGAAAATGGCTGGACGAGCTCAACACCGCGCTATGGGTAGTTCGAACCACTCGTCGGAATTCAACCGGCGAGACCCCGTTCTCTCTTGCGTATGGATCCAAAGCGATGGCGCCCGTTGAGGTAGGGCTCCCCTCCGTACGAGTAACTTACTTTAACGAAGCCAACAATGAATCATCAAGAAGAAGAGATCTAGACTACTTAGAGGAGCGATGGTTAGAAGCCCGAGCTCAAATGGAGAATTACAAAAAGAAGGCTAAGCTCCACCATGACAAAAGAGTCCGTAAAAGAAGCTTTGAAGTCGGAGACTGGGTCTTGAGAAAGGCCGAGGCCACGGGCAAAGAACCCGGATTCAGTAAGCTGAGGCCGAACTGGGTAGGACCTTTTCAGATCGCCAGGATAGTCAAAGAAGGCACTTATCGCCTCCGGGATAAAGACGGGAAAGACATCAAGAATGCTTGGCATAGTGACCATCTCAAAAAGTACTATAATTAATGTAAAAGTTTTGTAATAGAAGTACGGGATAGAAAAGCTACGAAATAAACTTACAAGCAGAGTTTTCATTCCCAAAAAGTTGTGATGTTGTTAGTGGTGCCCTAGGCACGTTTAATAAACGTTGTAATTGTTATCATTTATTTCATATCAATAAAGAGATGTTTTGATTATTATTGTTGTTCATATTTACTTATAATAATCTCCGTCCCTAGTACTTGTTAAGCACTAGTATAAAGGCTAAATGATCATGGGATGATCATGTTAGATTTATGGGTAATTGTTTGGAACAAGGTACTGGACATGACCCGCTGTATGAGATTTATGTCATGGTCTATGTCGAACATATATCTCATATTAGTTATGTCATTCGAATCCTTGGACATGAAGTTATTATAGTCTTCCACTTGATGAACATTATGTTTGACATATTCAAACGCTACCTTTAACCGGGTAGTTATAAAGGGTATGATTGGCATAATCGGATTCACGTTGGGAAGAATAATAAGCTAAATGGATTTGTCCCTCCTCGGAGAGATGTCAAGCTTGGGCCTCTCGTAAGAATGATGTTGATGAAATGTTCGGCAGGACTCAAATGAATTGATTGGATCAATATCATTTGGATTATCAACATATTCGGAATCGAGAAAGTATTGAACAAAGACAAGTTGACTTGTTGACCATGACTTGTGTTCAATGACATCGTGGACAAAGGGATTGTGACATATTCTAAAGGAATGCGAACTTGTAGCTAGTTATACTATTTGGGTAGGTATGATGGTTTGCTAGAACCTAATCATATCTTATGGTTTCATGTTTGAACCCATTGCCAACTTAGTATAATTCTAGAGGGTCACACACAAGAGAACGAATCTTTAAAAAGACTATATTGGAATTTTGGAAATTCTGGAAATCTGGGGAAGTGGGCGACCGCACAGTATGGACTGGGCGGCCGCACACTTAGCTCAGTTTTGTACCAGTTTGTTTCAGATAGTTGTGCGACCGCACAGTGGCTTCTGGGCGGCCGCACAGTACTGTCGGGGGCAGATTCCTAATTTGATTAGGAAACGAATTTTGGACGTTTTTTGACACAAGTTTCCTATTTGGAATAGGTCCTACTTGTGTATAAAAGACCAAATTCGGCTAGCACTCTTCACCAATGTTTTTGTGAGTCTCCAAAGAGTTTGAGAGAAGTTTTATTTTGTTCTAAGACATCTTGGATTGAAGAACAAAATAATACACAAATAAAATTCCATATAGTCATATTAAATTGTGAAAGTGTGTTTCATAATTTCGGTCTAGCAACCAAGATCAAGTGTTCATGATATTCGTTCTCGTGTGGATACCGCTAGAGAGTGAAATTCATCATCTTCAAAGTTCGTGATTCTTGCTTTGTTCGTGATCAAAATTTCAAGCTTCTATCGAATTCAAGGTTGCAAGTTCAAAGTCATCAAGGGTTAGTTTTTCCTAATATTCACATTGTTGTATTGGACTTAATCATATGAATGGATCTATGGGCTTTGGGTTTCATAAATTTTAAATGCTATATTCCGCTGCGCATGTTACATCGAAACCCAACAGTGGTATCAGAGCCCCGTTCATGTTGATTACTTCAATACCTAGATCATGTTGTGTGTATATAAATTGTTTATGTGCCTAGCATGATATGAATATTGGAATATATGATGCTTATGTGTTTTGTAATTTTATGTGGTTTATTGTTTTGCAACTTTAATCGCACGATTCAATCGCAATAAATAAATTATGATGGATTCAGAATTGTTGATTATTAATTTTTGATTGGATCAAAGTCTTGATAATCGGAGAAAAACAATTTTGAGGCAAAATTTTCGAACTTCAAAATTCTGTACATTCTGATCATCTTGGGCGACCGCACATAATCACTTGGGCGGACGCACATGTTTGGACGACCGCACAGTGAGTTTTGGGCGGCCGCACATACTGATCAGATTGTCTGATTTTGTTGAAATCAGAATTTGGAATTTTCAAAGAGGTCCAACAAAACCAGTAACAGAACCAATCCAGACCTGCTGATCTGGAATGGGTTTTGGGTAGTTGGTTTGTGTGTGGATCTTGGGGTTTGATTTTCCTATTTGTTTTAGTCTTGTGATTCTAAGATTGGTTCAAGGTTTGGATGGCTAATCTGCGTTCATCGAGATTGTGTTTCCCAAACTTGATCGCAATCAATGTTTCAAAGATAAAACGAAGTTAGAATTATGAAGAGTTCATAATTGCTAAAATTGAGAAACAAAGTTCTTGATTCAAAGATTGGAGATCCATGTGGAATTGTGGATGCAATTGGCCTACGTTCATCGAGACCATCTATTGCTTAGTTTCGGCCACATGGACTACTTTCTTGGTTTCTTGAATTAGTGCGGGATTGTGGTTGCCTAATGGCTTAGTTCGACCGCACTTCTTGTTGTCTTGATTTGGAGATAATAACCGAAGTTGAATAGTCTCATCCTCATAATTATAGAGAAACTAATGACACATAAATATCATGCTTAAATTAATGGAGATTAATTTAGTGGCTAAACTTGATGTGTAACATGTTTATATTATGTGCTCATAAATGTGTTATATGCTATATGTGATGAACCTTCAAAGAAAGTTTTAAGTCCCTTTTTGCCATGCCATGATTAAAACACTTGTTTATACATGTGTAATTTGATGTGGGTTCGCCTCCGCGAAGTACATTAATTTTATTCATGTATGAGCAAGATGAGGTTCATTAGTTCAATGTGGGCTTGCCTCCGCAAGGCGCATTAAATTGAATGGTTCCTATACGTTTAAAATGGTTGGACTTAATTAGGCGTCAAAACAGTTTTGGGCCTAGGCAAAAGATGATATTAAACATGCTTTGGAAATTGGATTTCTCAAAGAATCTCATAAAAGGACCTAAGAATCATATGGGATATGATTGACATGATCGTCTACCAAATTAATTTAGTTTTGAGCGGTCCGCCTCCGTGGACTCAAAAGTTAAATTGAAGTTGGATCTTAGCCCAATTAAATTATATTATACATTGGATGTATATGAAGGTTATATAATTTAGTGGGAGTATTTTGTTTGAAAAATACATTTTTCTTTAATGAAAACCGGTACTTATTAAATTTTGGAAATTTTGCATAATTGTAGATAATGACTGCTAACACTCAATCAATTTCGTTGCGATCGATCCTTGAGAATGATAAGCTCCAAGAGAATGGTACGAACTTTATGGATTGGATCCGTAGCCTTAGAATTGTTCTAAGGCAAGAAGATAAGTTGTACATTCTCGATGGGCCTCTTCCTGCTGAACCAGAACCTACTGCCCCTAGGGCAGAAAGAGACAGTTACAAGAAACATCGTAATGATTCTAGAGATGTAAGCTGTCTCATGCTTGCTACTATGTGCTCAAAACTCCAACAAAGTTTGGAACATTTGGAAGCCTATGAGATAGGCGTGGAGTTAAGAGCCATGTTTCAAGAGCAAGCTAGGCAAGAGAGGTACAAGACCATTGTTGCATTCACTACTTGCAAAATGAATGAAGGGAAACAAGTGAGTCCTCACATGCTGAAAATGAAAGGTTATGTAGAGCATCTTGAGAAACATGGCTATCCAATCCCATTGGAGCTAGCCACGGATCTCATTCTTAATTCATTGCCTAAAAGTTATAATCAGTTTGTGATGAATTATAACATGCATGGAATGGATAAGAATCTCTCCGAGTTGCATGGGATGCTTAAAACTGCGGAGATGAAGATTGCGGAGAAATGTTCTCCCGTGCTCTTAGTTCATGATGGGAAGAAGGCTGGTGCCAAAGGAAAGGGTAAGAAAGTTGTCAAACCCAAGATAAGCAAGGCAAGTGTTGCCAAGGCTTCTGAGGCAAAACCCGATTCACAAAAGGATGCAATCTGTTTCCATTGTCAAGAGATTGGTCATTGGAAACGTAATTGCAAGGCTTTCTTGGAAGAGCAAAAGAAGAAGAAGGGCAGCAAGGCTGCGTCGACTTCAGGTATCTATATGATAGATATTCTCCTTTCTACCACTGATTCTTGGGTATTGGATACCAGATGTGGTTCTCACATTTGTTTAAATGTGCAGGGACTAAAGAATAGGAGACTACTTAAATAGGGTGAAGTAGACCTACGCGTGGGGAATGGAGCAAGAGTTGCTGCATTAGCCGTAGGGACTTATGAAGTCACTTTACCTTCCGGATTAATTCTTGTTTTGAACAATTGTTATTATGTTCCGGATTTAAGTAGAAATATTATTTCAATTTCTTGTTTGGATAATGAAGGTTTTAAGTTTCTTATTGAGAATAAGAAATTTTCTATTTATTTAAATGATGTGCTTTATGGTATTGCTAATTCATTTAATGGCCTTTATATCTTGGATGTCAAGAATGAAAATAATGACAATGTCTATCATGTAAATAAGAAATCTAAACCTAATGATGTAAATCATACTTATTTGTGGCATTGCCGTCTTGGTCATATAAATGAGAAGCGTATCTCAAAACTCCATGGGGACGGACTTTTGGGTTCATGTGACCTCGAGTCATATGATACTTGCGAGTCGTGTCTTCTTGGAAAAATGACTAAGACACCTTTTACTAAGTTGGGTGAAAGGGCAAGTGACTTATTGGGGTTGATACATTCCGATGTATGCGGATCATTAAGTAGCAATGCTAGGGGAGGATTTCAATACTTCATAACCTTCACTGGTGATTATAGTAGATTTGGGTATGTTTACCTAATGAAACATAAAAGTGAAGCATTTGAGATATTTAGAATATTTCAAAATGAAGTAGAAAAACAACTTGGTAAAAGTATTAAGGCACTTCGATCAGATCGAGGTGGAGAATACTTGAGTCAAGAATTTGATGATCATCTGAAGAATTGTGGAATAGTTTCACAATTGACTCCACCCGGAACACCACAATGGAATGGTGTGTCCGAGAGGAGAAATCGGACTTTGTTAGCATGGTTCGATCAATGATGAGTCAAGTTGATCTTCCAATATCCTTTTGGGGTTACGCTCTAGAAACCGCCGCTTTCACACTAAATCGTGTTCCAACTAAATCGGTTCAAATGACTCCATATGAGATGTGGAGCGGAAAGAAAACTTGTTTATCTTTCATGAAGATTTGGGGTTGCGAAGCCTTTGTCAAAAGACTTGTCTCTGACAAACTTGCACACAAATCTGACAAATGTATTTTCGTGGGATATCCAAAGGAAACTAGAGGATATTACTTTTACAACCGTGAGGACAACAAAGTGTTTGTTGCCCGAACTGGTGTCTTTCTAGAGAAAGAGTTTCTCTCCAAAGAAATCAGTGGGAGTAAAATAAATCTTGAAGAAATTCGAGACCCAGAAAATAACATTGAACCAATAGTGGAACAAGAACAAGAACCACAAGGAGTTGTGGAACCTGTTCAAAATACACAAGCAACTCACAGATCTAGTAGGTTACGATCCGAGCCCGAGAGATATGGATTTCTCGTAACGGATAGTAATGAGGTAGAAGTCATTGAGAATGATGAACCGTCAACCTACCAAGAGGCGATGTCTTCTCCTGATTCAGACAAGTGGCTTGGAGCCATGGAATCCGAATTACAATCCATGCACGACAATCAAGTTTGGAATTTGATTGATGCGCCCGAAGGTGTAAAAACCATAGGATGCAAATGGGTCTTCAAGAAGAAGACTGATATGGATGGGAAGGTGCATACTTACAAAGCTAGACTTGTAGCGAAGGGTTATAGGCAAGTTCATGGTATTGACTATGATGAAACCTTTTCACCCGTAGCAATGATCAAGTCTATAAGAATTTTGCTTGCCATTGCCGCATATCATGACTATGAAATATGGCAAATGGACGTCAAAACCGCTTTCCTAAAAGGAAAACTCCAAGAGGATGTGTATATGACACAACCAAAAGGTTTTGAACAAGATTCTAAAGTATGCAAATTGCAGAGATCCATCTATGGATTGAAGCAAGCTTCTAGGAGTTGGAATCTCCATTTTGATGAATCGGTCAAAGAGTTTGGTTTCATCAAGAACGAAGATGAGCCTTGTGTATACAAGAAGATTAGTGGGAGCATAGTGCTATTCCTTATTTTATACATGGATGACATATTACTCATTGGAAACGATGTTCCTACACTTCAGTCCGTAAAGACTTGGTTAGGAAAATGCTTCGCAATGAAAGATATGGGTGAAGCCGCATATATACTTGGCATTAAGATCTATAGAGATAGATCAAGGAGGCTACTTGGTTTAAGCCAAAGTACATACATTGACAAGGTCATTAGAAGATTCCGTATGGAAAATTCTAAGAGAGGCACCTTGCCCGTGTTACATGGAGTTTCTCTAAGCAAGACTCAATGTCCTAAGACAAACGATGAGCGTAAGAAAATGAATGATGTTCCATATGCTTCGGCAATTGGGTCCATCATGTATGCCATGATTTGTACTAGACCGGATGTATCTTATGCTTTGAGCATGATAAGTAGATACCAATCCGACCCTGGCGAAAATCACTAGATAGCTGTAAAAGCGATTCTTAAGTACTTGAGAAGAACTAAGGACTCGTTTTTTGTCTATGGAGGAATGGAAGATGATCTCGTTGTAAATGCTTACACGGATGCAAGCTTACAAACCGACAAAGATGATAGCCGATCACAATTGGGTTTTGTGTTTATGTTAAATGGTGGAGCTGTAAGCTGGAAGAGTTCCAAGAAAAGTACAACCGCTGATTCTACAACAGAAGCTGAGTATATTGTTGCATCAGATGCTGCAAAGGAAGCTGTTTGGATTAAGAAGTTCATCACTGAACTTGAAGTGGTTCCTAGTATTGCTAATCCAATAGACCTTTATTGCGATAATAATGGTGCTATTGCTCAAGCAAAGGAACCAAGAGCACATCAGAAATCCAAACACATACTTAGGCATTTTGATATCATTCGAGAGATCGTTGATAGGGGAGACGTAAATATATGCAGAGTACCTACTGATGACAATGTTGCGGACCCGCTAACAAAGGGACTTCCACAAGCTAAACATGATGGTCATGTTAGGTCCATGGATATTAGATACATGGGAGATTGGGCCTAGGGCAAGTGGGAGATTGTTGGTAGTGGTGCCCTAGGCACGTTTAATAAACGTTGTAATTGTTATCATTTACTTCATATCAATAAAGAGATGTTTTGATTATTATTGTTGTTCATGTTTACTTATAATAATCTCCGTCCCTAGTACTTGTTAAGCACTAGTATAAAGGCTAAATGATCATGGGATGATCATGTTAGATTTATGGGTACTTGTTTGGAACAAGGTACTGGACATGACCCGCTGTATGAGATTTATGTCATGGTCTATATAGAACATATATCTCATATTAGTTATGTCATTCGAATCCTTGGACATGAAGTTATTATAGTCTTCCACTTGATGAACATTATGTTTGACATATTCAAACGCTACCTTTAACCGGGTAGTTATAAAGGGTATGATTGGCATAATCGGATTCACGTAGGGAAGAATAATAAGCTAAATGGATTTGTCCCTCCTCGGAGAGATGTCAATCTTGGGCCTCTCGTAGGAATGATGTTGATGAAATATTCGGCCGGACTCAAATGAATTGATTGGATCAATATCATTTGGATTATCAACATATTCGGAATCGAGAAAGTATTGAACAAAGACAAGTTGACTTGTTGACCATGACTTGTGTTCAATGACATCGTGGACAAAGGGATTGTGACATATTCTAAAGGAATGCGAACTTGTATCTAGTTATACTATTTAGGTAGGTATGACGGTTTGCTAGAACCTAATCATATCTTATGGTTTCATGTTTGAACCCATTGCCAACTTAGTATAATCCTAGAGGGTCACATACAAGAGAACGAAACTTTAAAAGGACTATATTGGAATTTTGGAAATTCTGGAAATCTGGGGAAGTGGGCGACCGCACAGTATGGACTGGGCGGCCGCACACTTAGCTCAGTTTTGTACCAGTTTGTTTCAGATAGTTGTGCGACCGCACAGTGGCTTTTGGGCGGCCGCACAGTACTGTCAGGTGCAGATTCCTAATTTGATTAGGAAACGAATTTTGGACGTTTTTTGACACAAGTTTCCTATTTGGAATAGGTCCTACTTGTGTATAAAAGACCAAATTCGGCCAGCACTCTTCACCAATGTTTTTGTGAGTCTCCAAAGAGTTTGAGAGAAGTTTTATTTTGTTCTAAGACATCTTGGATTGAAGAACAAAATAATACACAAATAAAATTCCATATAGTCATATTAAATTGTGAAAGTGTGTTTCATAATTTCGGTCTAGCAACCAAGATCAAGTGTTCTTGATATTCGTTCGCGTGTGGATACCGCTAGAGAGTGAAATTCATCATCTTCAAAGTTCGTGATTCTTGCTTTGTTCGTGATCAAAATTTCAAGCTTCTATCGAATTCAAGGTTGCAAGTTCAAAGTCATCAAGGGTTAGTTTTTCCTAATATTCATATTTTTGTATTGGACTTAATCATATGAATAGATCTATGGGCTTTGGGTTTCATAAATTTTAAATGCTATATTCCGCTGCGCATGTTACATCGAAACCCAACAAGTCTCACCCCTGAAAACTCTAACTCGTCTACCCGCCGGAACGATTAGGGGCCCGGACTCCCACAGCCTGGGTAGGGTCCAAGAGCCCCATGAGTATGCCGCAGCAATTACCCTCAGAATGTCTAACTTAAGGCGAACCCATCGGTAAACCACCCGCTGATAAATTCCGCCGGTGGTAAGACAGACGGCATAATAAGGGGGAGAAGACTCATCATACCAGCGGACTATCGTATCAAAAGAGAAAATTGAAGCCTAAAGACGAGATAAGCGAAGTAAAACACTACCTGATGAGTGATCGGTGGAGGATTTCGGAAGGATTATCAAGCTTTGCCAGATGAGTTCGAGAAGGCAAAAAATCCTCTAAAGGACTGTAGAAGCTCAAGAAGTTGAAAAGAGTGAGAAGTTGTGAGCTGGACTCTATTTATACAAGAGAAGATGGGTCGGGGCCAACCCGAAATTAACCACCACAAGAGTACACTTTATTGGAAAACGGAAAGGCGGGAATCATTATTTTGAAAGTCATCAATGCGGGTAATAAGTTCCCCTCTCTTCCAAAACAAAACATCGCTTCAGAGACTGACGCGCTGTACCATCAACCGACGGAAGGGGCCCACTCCTCCGATGAACGACACGTGTATTCCACTACGCTACCACTCGCCTCGGCGAGCTCGGCTCTACCGCGATGAGTTCGACAGAACCAGGAGGATTACTCCTCGCTCTAACCATAAATAATTACAAGCTCGGAGTAAGGGGCCACTGAAGAGCCCATACCAGATGGACCGGGCTCAGAAGTTAGACCAGATACTAAGCGCGCCGCAGTTGTCCTTGGAAGCGGTTCAATGCCAGCAATCTGGTCAACCTCGTCTTTCTTCTGATGATACCGAAATTACTTAGATATTACGAGCCGAAGTGAGCTCTTGGATCACCTCTCAGTCTCCGGGACTCGCCACCTCGGCGAGCTCGGGGCCTCCTCGGCGAGTCCGGAATAAAGGCAGCATTAATGACTGGGTCAGAACTCTCCTATCGAATTAAATGCGCTTGGACTTCTTTGACCACCTACCATGTTCGGCGCCGACTGTGTCAACATCACGACATCCCATGGTCAGAGCCTGTCAAGTCTGAAATGCCGACCTATCGCAGGGCGACATGTGGCCAAGTTGGCAAAGTCTACTCCTAGACCTGCGGTCGGACCGTTGGGTAATAAGGGGGGATATATAAGCCCCTTTTCTATCTCTCTATCAGGTATGAAAAAACCCGTACACACATTAAAAACACACAGAGAACTCTAAACTTCTCTCCCAAGGTATTCTACGCCTTGTTCTTAGACTCTCCAGAGAATTTCACTCTTACGCCCGAGGGTCTAAGCCGGGATAAAACCCGGCCTTGACCTTGACGGTTTCATTGTCTTTGTTGTGTTAACAGGTGAACCGGATAACAAAAGCCAGATATCCATCCAATACACTGACCCCAAATTCCGTGGCGTCATCAGGCTCCTTTTTCATTGTCGCTCTCGGTTCGCTAAGTCGCTTGTAATCGCAAGGTATGGTTTACAGGTTTAGTGTTTTGGGCGTTTGGATCTGCCGTTCCCCGTAAACAATAGGCATTTAGGCTCTTTTTTTTCTTTCTAAGTTCACATCCACTTGTAATTAGTTTAACATTTTAACCAATTTTTTCTGCAAGTGCACTTAGTAAAAACAATTAAAAGAAAATCTAGTTGACCAGGTGCACGTGCACCCCACCTTCTATGGGAGGTCCACCCCTGTCACTGTGTGTGTGGATTGAACTAAGTATTGATATACATTTGTGGCTTGATTTTATTTATGGAGATATAGTTTACAAGTATGGAAATCAGAGAGAAAAACTGTTAGTGTCCAGGTGCAGGACGCCCATTTTTTCTGTGGTCAGATGTGCATGTGAGATTTCATGCCACTACTTTATTCAATCACATATGGGATTTTCATAACCATAACTTCACACTATTTTATCCCCAATAGTGACCTAGGTCATCAGTTTCTCTCTCATACTTTTTACTATACCCCACCATATTTTCTCTATCCTACTCATTTCTTTACCAATTATTATCATTATTAGTATTATTCTATTATTATTACATATATGATAAAATCTATGTTTATTTATTACAAATTTTATTCACTAATTAAATATTTTTATTAATATGATAATTATGTAATACAAAAAATTATATTAATAAGTCAATGACATCTTATTACATAATACATAATTTAGCATACAACAACAAATTAAAACTTTAAATTACATAATTTTAGCATACAACAGAAAAATTAAAATTACATAGTACATACTATAATAAATAACACACAATTTAATTATCGTCAACCTCGTCCTTAAATTTTTCCCAAATATTCTCAATCAAATCTTTCTTCAGTGACTTGTTGATATTTGTGTCTCGAATCTGACTTCGATTACTCATATATGATGATAAGTCATACTCTCGAACATTGTAGAACGTAAATCTTTGATTTCCACCGCTAGTTGATGCTTGATTTTGAGAGGAATCTTCTTCATAGTCTTTTGGATCAAAATGTCTATAGGTTGAACGTTCGTCTTCAACTATCATGTTGTGAATGATGATACAAGCAAGCATAATTTTACCCAAGATACTCCTACTCCATACTAGAGCAGGTTGTCGAATTATAGCAAATCGAGCTTGTAAAACTCCAAAAGCACGCTCCACGTCTTTTCTCACTGACTCTTGTTTCTTAGCAAAGAGTTTTTGTTTTGCCGTTTGTGGGGCACTAATTGATTGAATAAAGGCTGCCCATTTTGGATATATTCCATCCGTAAGATAATATCCCATGTTGTATGAATGATTATTCACAATATAATTAACAGGTGGAGCTTGACCTTCTAATATATCTGTAAATACTGGAGAACGATCTAGGACATTTATATCATTACACGAACCTGGTGTTCCAAAGAATGCATGCCAAATCCATAAATCGCGCGACGCTACGGCTTCTAGGATTAGTGTTGGCGTTTTATTTCTACCTTGAAATTGTCCTCTCCAACCTCGTGGACAATTTTTCCACGTCCAATGCATACAGTCGATACTGCCCATCATTCCTGGAAATCCACGTTCCTCTCCTTGTCGGAGTAATGTGACTATATCATCGGCATTCGGCCTTCTCATGTAACGATCGCGGAACTGGGTTATTACACCTTCAACGAAATGAAGAAGACATTCCTTCGCTGTACTTTCAGCGACATTTAGATGTTCATCAACTGAGTCGTATGCAGTACCATATGCTAATATTCGCATAGTGGCAGTGCATTTTTGCTCAATCGATAAACCAAGTCTACCACTAGCATCAACTTTCTGCTGGAAATAATCATCGGATGCATGCAATGCTTCCATGATACGACAGAAGACATGACGTCTCATTCGGTATCGACGACGAAACATTTCTGGAGGATAACTGGTGTGTTCAGCAAAATATTGTTTATAGAGTATGTTATGACCTTCTTCGCGTTCTCTGCGCACATATCTTCTACGAGCTTCAATCAGTGGCCTCTCAATAGTTGATGAAATTAGAGGAATGAATGAGCGTACGACCGCTTCTTCATGTTGGCGTCTTTCATTAGTCGACTTATTACATTCCTGGACTATATCAAACATTACTTCGAAATCATTATCACTTGAACTTGATGAGGAATGCATTTTTGTTTATTTTTTTGGAAGGTTTAAGGCTTGTTGGAGAAGGATTGGAGAATGAGTGTAGATTTTGTGTATACAACTTATACACACAAAAAATCTCTTAAATAGAAGAAGAAAATAATTGATGCAATTTGTTATATCATCTACATTAACACTAGAAGAAGTAGTTTGCTTACCTTTTTGCTTAGCCCTCTTCACTCCTAAAGGACGAACCTCAATTGTTGGCGTATCCGAGTTTGATCTCTTTGAACTGTGGCCACTTTCCCGATCTTCTGCAGTCATCCCACCTTGCCACTTTGGATAGTTTTTTAGCAAATCCCAACAATGCCCGAGTTGAAATTTTCGGCCATTATTAGTTTTTTCCCATATTTGTCGAGCTTCATCTAGAACATTGTCCTCATTAGAACCGCTCCTCTTTTTCCGTTGTGCTTCCGCATAAACTCCAACCCACTTATTCACTTGGGAGTGAATTCTTTTCCAACGACATCTGCATGACTCCTCGTTTCTTTCATGTATGGTGCTTGAATTTTCTCTTTGAGATTCTGCAAACATTTCCGCTACATTTGCCCAAAGGATGGCTTTCTTTTGATCTGTTCCAGTGAGCGTATCTCCACCAACCTCAAGGTAAGCCGAAACTAGTGCATTGTCTTCAGGTATGCTCCATGCTCTCCTATCTATCTTACTTTTGGATTTATCGGGTTGGTTTGAATGAATAGTGAGATCCTCTTCATCAAGATCATCTTCAACATCTTCAAATAAAATTCGCGAACTACCAATATCACCAACAGGAGTTCTAGGAGATCTATTATATTGTTGGGACGGTGAAAATTCGAGATTGGGCGAAGAAAATTGGACATTTTGAGAAGACAACACATTTGGGGAAGAAAACATGGAATGGGGATTATATTGAGATTGAAAAAAATTTGGAGCGTTGGAATTACTAGGAATTTGATGAGGTTGAGGATAATATCCCATAAATTGAGATAATTGCGGATGATTTAACAAATTTGGATCAATAGGCATACGAAAATTTGGAGGATTTCTATTGGCATTTGGATTTGTTTGAGAATGTTGGCTATTTCCATGGAAATTAGGATAATTTGAATCCATAGTAATGAAATGCAAATTTTGAAGGAGTTGTAAAGAGTTAAATGAATAATATTCAACCAAATTGAGAGATTTGAAGAAGGTGTGCAAATGTATGAAAATTAATGTCTATTTATAGATAAGAAAAATATATGACCGTTGCACAATTTTTTATTTTCTTTCTCAGTTTTTTTTTTTTAAAAAAAAAAAATTTAAACGGTTATATTTTTTGAAGAAATGAATTTGTCTAATTAAAATGTCCAACGGGCATAATTTATACTCTAGCCAGGCACTTTTGTGTGAAGAAATGAATTTGAAAGGTGGACCCACATTGTCAGCTTAAAACATAAACCACCAGCCACCTATTCCATTTGTTCCAAGCACGCGCCATGTTACTTCCTTTCCTTTTGAACGTGAGATTCACCGCGAATGAGGGAGGCCCTACATTTTTTCCAAGCCCAGCAGGTCTTTCCCCAGCCCCTTTTTTCATCTGGTCACCCGAAGCCCGTAAAAAAGGTCACCATTGGTGGAAGGCTTCCATGCCACATCAGCCATGACCAGAAGGAAAGGGCACCACTGTGGGTGCTGGTCTGAGCAATTTTTATGTCTTAAGGTTTACATTACGTGAAAAACAGGGAAAAAGTGTGCTTTGCTTTAAGTTCGTCGTAAAACGTCTTTTCAAAAATGGCGAGGTGACATTTTTGTAAAAAACGAGAAGTTGTTTTGAAACACGCGTTGGCATTTTTGTAAATAACTGACGATTATTGTAAGTGTCAGTGTTAGTGTTAAAAAGTGTCAGCCATGTACACTAGCACTTATTGACAATACCACTGGCATTTTTTATAAGTGTCAGTAGCAATGTTTATAAGTGTCAGTGTAATGGCTGACACTTTTTAACACTAACACATACACTTATTAAAAGTGCCAATGACAATGTTTAGAAACGTCAGTCTAAATAACTGGCACTTTGTAGTATTAACACTGACATTTACGATGCTTGCCAATCTACACATTTTTCCTATGCTTAAAGTAAAACACGTTTTTTATAAAACCTGCTCTTAAATTATAGGTTGAGATCACTACATTCATAAGGCTTCTAACTAATTGACCGATAGGATGGAGAAATATGATGTCAATATGGATGATCCCAGTAGCAATGGAGGTTAGGTTACTCAAAGTGAACAAGTAGCCAAGTAAATACCACTCTATCCGTCTCAAAATTATTTTTTTACTTTTTTTTTTGTTGGCAATGTACTTTAAGGAATTAATTTAATTATGTTGTTGAAAAAAATTATTATTGATACTATTTATAATTGTGTATGAACAACAAGTTTATTGACAACAATGTTCATTTTGTGACAGAATATTCCGTCAGTATGTGCCGGCAGTGTACCGGCCGGCGACCGGAGAAATAATTGCCGACGGAAATTTACTTCATTTTTCGACGGTTTATTAGTCGTTTCAGACGGACATTCCGTGGGAAATACCGACGGAATTGTCGTAGGTATTACCAACCAAAATTTACTTACGAAACTCTGACGGGCAGATTTCGTCTGTAACATTTGTTTGCTGACGGAATTAGGTATTTAGCTACGGAGATTTCCGTGGGTAATAGGCCTTTTTCTAGTAATGGCGAAGTATATCATAAGGATGGCCCATGTGCTCAGAATTGCTTCGATCGAGCAACGGTTGCTGCTCCTGATGACTGGTATAACTTCATCCCGTTCAGGGTCTAAATTGTCATTAACCCTTATGCTAATGGTTAACCAATGTCATTTTAAAAATATTTATTTTAGTAGAAAAATAATAAAAATATTTATTATTCACTCTCAAAATTTTTGTTTGCCAAAAATATAATGATCTATGAAAATAAGTTTTAGGTACAAAATTATTTGAAGGTAAAATTAAAAATAAAAAACATTTATTTTAGGACAAAACATGGCATTCAATTTGGAATAATGATGGTAACTATTATGATTTACTAATATTAGTAATCGTAATAATTATTTTTTTAAAAAAATAACTTATATAATAGCTATTAGGATTAACTAATACTATTAATAGTAAAGGTTAATATATATGTAATAACTATTATAATTAACTATTATTATAAATAGTAAAAGTTAACCTATATAATAACTATTATGGTTAACTAATACTATAAATAGGAATAGTTAACTTATATAATAACTATTAACGTTAACTAATACTATTAATAGTAATATTTAAATTATATAGTAACTATTAACGTTAACTAATATTATTAATAGTAATGGTTAACTTATATAGTAACCATTATAGTTAACTAATACTATTCATAGTAATGGTTAACTTATATAGTAACTATTATAGTTAACTAATACTATAAATAGTAATAGTTAACTTATATATTAACTATTATAGTTAACTAATACTATTAATAGTAATAGTTAACTTATATAATAACTATTAGTATTAACTAATATTATTAGATAATAATAAGAATATCAAAAGCCACTTATAATTAAGAATGGTGATGATGTGGCTTTCACCAAAAGCAAGTATTAGCCAAAACATATCCACGTAGCGAATCCGTAGCCCTTCGCCTCGACTTTTAATATATACTCCCTCCGTCCCAGCTCACTTGAGACTTTTTGACCAAAACTGGTCAACTTAAGGTCGGTTTGACCAACACTTTATAGAAATATTTATGTTCCAAAAAAAATTTTTAAAATTGTTATTGAGAGGATTTTTAATGGTGATCATTTTACATTTTTTTTTATTTTTATTTGGATCATAAATATTTCTATAAAGTGTTGGTCAAACCGACCTTAAGTTGACCAGTTTTGGTCAAAAGGTCTCAAGTGAGCTGGGACGGGGGGAGTATAGATTTTTCATACTCACAATACGCACTGCACTATCAATATTGTATTTATTTCTTCTTAGTTTTCACAAATTCAATTTTATTGACAATTATAATGAAAGGGAGTATGGAAGTTGCAAGAGCATTCACAAATGATGTTAGAACTTTTATTGTATTGAGTGTTTATTATGGTTTTAATATGTTATATTATTCTTAAATCACTAATTTGTTACAGTAAAAATTCTTCTCTTTGCAAAAAAATTGGTGACTATAAATAAAATTCATAAATCATTAAGAAGAAAGTTTATCCACGACATTTGTACTTAAATAAAAAGCAGTAATCCCCCTTCAATACTTCTTCTTTTTTCTCTGATTCAAGGTACAAACATTCTGTTGGTCCCAAATGGGCAACAAGGGTATAAAAATAGCTAGAGGAGGGGTGAATAGCTGTTTTGAAATTCTTTTCGTACCCTTGAAAAACTCAATTGCAAATGCGCACTTTATCAAATAAGCGTTATGAAATGCGCCTAAGTGAGTGAGTGAAATGCACAACGGAATTTAGTAATGTAAATAGGCGCAAAGTATGATAAAGGGGGCGCACACACACTTTAAGTATTTTGGCTCAAAGTGAGTGAAAGATGAAACTAAGGCAAATGTGAAACAAACACAACACAATTCAATCCAATCAATCTATAATGATTAAACAAGCAAATAGCAGTGTTCTAAAAAGCGCTAGGCGGGGACTAGGCGGCAAAGCCGGGCCTAGCGCCTAGGGGCCTAGGCGGGGACTATGCGGGGGCCTAGGCGGGGCCGAGAAATTAGCACATTTTTATTTTATTTTTTATAAATTTGTAAATATATATATATATATTTATCCAAAAGTTAGTGCCACTTATTTTTTTTATGTGTTAAAAATTAATAGTTCACATTATTTTAAATAAAAAATAAATCATAATTTAGAGTATATTATGATGTTCAAGTGGAAAATTGATACACTAACCCAAATAAAAATTCATACATCCTAGCCTAGCCCATATATGCAACCCAGCCCAGCCCAATACCCATATACACAAACTCTTAACCCTATTTCCTCTCTGTCTTGCGCCGTCACACACTCACACTCACTTCACGTTTTTTTTTTTTTTTTTTTTTGCATCTGCTCTCTCTCTCTCTCTCTCTCTCTCTCTCTCTCTCTCAGTCTCTTTCTTTCATCTCTCTTTCTTTCATCTCTCTTTCTCTTTCTCATTTCTACTCAACATGTCGCCGCCGCCACCACCGTTTTCTTCCCCTCCGCCACCACACTTTTCTACTCCACCCATTCGTCAGCCGCCGTCCCATCCGCCGCCGTCACCCGCCTAGGTCCGCCGCCGTTCGCCTAAGCCCGCCTAGGGCCACCTAACTCCGCCTAGCCCGCCCAACGCCGAATTTGACCGATTTGAAGAAAGTCGCGGCGGAGCACCACCGTCTAGCGCCTAGGCGGTCGCCTAGACCAATTTTTAGAACACTGGCAAATAGTGAGATAAGATATAAACTTGAAACTAAATGACAAGAAATAAATACGCGCTTGATAGGCTAAATCGCACACCTACAAATTAAACCTGGACTAGGTTCTAAAAATATGTAGCTAGGAATAAGTCCATAATCGATCCACGAAAAACTGTTATTTGTTTACGTAATTGTCACTTGACAAGATTGGGGGAATAATTTATTATGACTAATATCCTAAAGCAATAATAAAATACTAGAGCTAAAACAATAATAAAGAAGCACTTTAGATTTGATTCCGTCCCCACATAATTATTCAATTATCATTGATATCTCTTTTCACTTTTTACCCTATTCACCTGATCACGAGATCTATTTCAATCTTTGTTTCTTTTTTCAGAATAGTTACTAGCAATGGCACACTCACTAGAAACACTAATTAATAAATATTAATTGATTCAAGATTTAAGAAACTAAGATCAAGAATGCTTTCTATGATTATTTTACACAGATAATCATCTAATTTTATCCACTTCACAATTTACCATGGCACATGCATAAATCGTAAAGATGCTACGATGAATTTCTATACTGGCACAATCATAGAAAATTCTAGCAAAGATAAATTAACCAGAGCAATTAGATTGATCAAGTCTAAAAACCCTAGCAATAAATCTAGATTAAGCACAAGTACAATTATGAATAGAGATCAAAGATTGAAAAGAAAAATACCTCAAATTGATAAAAAAAAAAAAAAAAAAAAAAAGGTTCAAGAAATCAAACCCAAAGCTTGTATTTTAGTTCCTCATCCAAAGCTTTTGAATCTCCATGGAAGCAAAATAAAATACCCTAGATCTAAAATTAATGTTGAAGTCTAGCCTCTAAAAACAATAAAGAAAACCTAGTTTTTATATCTAAGAAAGTCCTATACTAATAAGGAATGAAAAAGAATAAAAATAAAAGAAAAATAACCAAAAAATAAAGGTTCCAGCCGGTTCACGCGCTATGCACGCGCTCTCACTCTCAGTCTTGTCCGTTCACGCGCCCGGATACTCTTTCCACGCGCCAGCAATCCTGAAAACGTACCTGGAACATGCGCTTTGTCCGCCGCTTCACGACTCGGGCTGATTCGCATGAGTCGTGCCGAATTGTCCCAGGTATGATCACGAGTCGCCAACACGTGCAGATAGCTTTCTGCCTTCCTTGCGTTTTGGGCTGCCTTGTTGGGCTTCTTCATACAACTGGGCCGCTGCTTGTCATGGACTGAGCTTGGTTGCTTGCTTAGATGAATGGGCCGCTCCTGGGCTATTCTGGTGGCCTTGCCTTGCTGGGCTATTCTGCTCCTTTCTTTGTACTGACATTGGCTTGGGCCAATTGCAATTCTTCCTTTAATTAATTAATCCACTATCTCCTCTTTTCATTAATTTGGGCTTTAAACTTTCTTTCATTTGGGATTTTTCTTGTCTCATACTTATTTAATTTGGGTAAAAATATAAAAATACTAAAATAACCCCCAAATTACAATTAAACCCCAAAATTACATAATTGCCCAAAATTACATAAAATCTAACTAAAGTACATAAAAATCACCCTTGAACTCATAAAATACTATGAATAAAGTGTATAAAATCCGTCTCATCAGCGCTATTTGGAGAGGTTCGATCGGCAAATGATCTACTACTAACTCAAGATCTATAATCTATGAAAGAACAAATCCTAGACAAAACCGGTGTATGTCTTAAAAAAAGATCTAAATGATCAAACTTAAAGAGGTGCATGTGTGTTCTTAGTTTCAAGGCTTTTTAGATCTATGAGATTGAGAGCACAATAAAACTAAAGTGTTTTTGCTTGAGGATCTGGGCTAAGTATGAAGGTATGAAGGAGTTCTTGAGAATTCTGGGAAATCTATGAGAGATCTTCAAATCTTCAATAAATACTTGAGATAGAAATTCAGAGCAACTTAGCAACTTCAAACGTTTAAAGTTATGGGGTATTTATAGGTGAGCTTCAAAAACTAGCCGTTGGAAATCCCTTATGGATAAGATCAAGGACAGATGTGCTGGAGCTCGTTGAGTGGAACACGTGTCCTTTTATAGCCGTTAGACACATAACATAAATATGACTGTTGTGGACATGTGTCCTCAAATCTAGGTGCATACGTGTTATTTATCCACCGTTGGATCTTTGGCGTAGTTTGAATTTCGTCAAGTCTTCATGTCTTCAGAAAATCTTCCAAGTGTTGAAATACTTTCATTTGAGGCGCGTGAGCCAATTAGGCGCATATCTATGCGTGCGCCAGTAGGTGCAGAGGCGCAATGCTGGAGGCGCATAGGCGCGTAGCTTCATTCAACATTGTGATTTTCTTGAACGTTGATATCCTTGCCCTATTCCTAAGCCTATTCTATTCAAATGGACTACCTAAAAAAATGAAGTATAAATACTTCTTACATATGTGTCTAAAGTCCATGACATAAAACTTAGGTGATGGATCAATCAAATCTAATTAATCCTATACATTAAATACTGAGATATGAGTGGGCATACCCAACAATCTCCTCCTATTTGATTGATGCCATTACCTACTATATCAGGGACGAACATTATACTTGATAATAACATGTCCAAATAAATGAAATTGGTAAATCATGTCTCAAGTTAATGCACACACTAGTCCAAGATATAGATTTCTAATCTATTCCAATAAGGATAACACATTACAAATGGAAAGATAGAAATAACAGTTAACACATTCAAAAGTATATGAGTTTTAGTTTTGAAATGTGTTTAAGCTGAAAGTTTAAACTCAATGCATGAAAATATGAATAGTTAAAATATAATGCATATGATTTTAAAATCATTCATTGCTCTACAAACAAGAAGTTTGACTGAACAAGGTTTGAGATAACAAGT
Organism: Campanula takesimana; assembly: GCA_026119855.1. Classification (NCBI taxonomy): domain Eukaryota; kingdom Viridiplantae; phylum Streptophyta; class Magnoliopsida; order Asterales; family Campanulaceae; genus Campanula; species Campanula takesimana. The sequence goes on from JAOWBW010000226.1 coordinate 1,457,651, forward strand.
GATGCATTGTTCTCATTAATACTTGAAATATAGGAGTTACAGATTACAAGTATTCAACAGAACAACGTCAAAAGGTGTTAAAACAGGTAAGCACAAAAATCACTGACATAAAAAAAGAGTTTAACAAAAATGTTACAAACTTACAATCAAAATAAGAACTAATGGTTGGGAGGCGCTGGAGAGTCTTCCTTCAATCCCTCTTCAATTTCACTCACAGATCGAGCGATTTATTTTGCAAGCTGGGTGGTCCTGTTGACTACTGAGAAGGTATCAGAAACTCCATCTCTGATGTAGCGCGAGTGACCATCATTGATTGATTGGTACTCATCAATGGAGCGCTGAGTAATTGCCTTCTGTTGAGAAAAGTTTTCAGCTAACACTTGTAAGTTTGCTTCAACAGCAGTTTGCGTTGTAAGAATGTCAGCAGATACTCGCTCAGTGCGCCTGTCTGCGCTGGAGTGAGCTGCACTGAAGTGAGTGACAATTAACTCCTTCAAAACATCCAACTTTGAAATCAAAGCGTCAATGTCAACTGGAGGCGCGCGTGAGTCAGCGCTAGGAGTAGGTGCGGAGGTCCCAGGCGCCTTAGGTTCTGCGCTAGGCTCTGCGCCATCCACTGTTAATCCCAAAACTTCAAGCTCAACCTGTACTTCCTTGAGTTTATCAAACACATTCAGTAGTTTTTTACTGTCCCCAGCAACCATTTCAAACAATCTCCTAATATCTGATGCAAAGATAGTTTTCACTTCTTTTATAGCATCAATAAAATCATGTCCTTCATTAAGTTTGATGCCTCCATCAATCTTGTCCTGGAGAGAAGTGAGTATAGATTTAAATAATTTGCTCATTTGATCAATAGTATCATTCCACTGCTGAGGAGTGAGAAAGTGCTTGTCCCTGATATCATTGCCAATGCGCGTTATCTCCCCCTTAATGGAAGCAATCTCATATGCCTGACTTGCTATCATAGAAGTGTGAAGATCAAACTGAGATTCAATTCGAGCTTGTCCCTACTGAAGTTGTTGAAGTAAAGAAATGACTAAGCTCAAATCAGTAGACGGAGGAGGAGGCGCAGGAGAAGTGGTTGGCGCAGGAGTGGGGCTCCTAACTGGAGAGGGAATATGCGCTCGGCGAGAAGAAGGAAGATACCCATCACTGGAACCACCAGAATCACCAAAAGCATTGGTAATCCGTTCACGAGCAAACGAGTCAAGAGAAGTAGTTTGAACTGGAGGGGGCGGCGCATGCTGTTAGGGCGCAGAAGATGTTTTGCGCCTTTTGAGGTCCCCTTGCTCCCCCTGAACTGGTGCATCTCCCAAATCGCCAAAAAGTTCAGAAGTGAGTCTATCTCTAAGCTGTTGTTATTGAGGAGTGAGGGTGGTGGAAGGAATTGATGTTGTTGTTGTTACTGGCTTGGAGGGTGGCGCGCGAGGTGAAGGAGGCGCAGAAGGAGCAGGCGCGCTTTGAACATCTGCGCTAGAACCTGCGCCTTTTCGCCTTTCTTTCTGAGCCAAGGCAGCAGCCTGCATCAACTGGTATTCTTTATCTCTTTTTCTCTGCGCTTCAACAAGGCTGGCTTCCTGTGCGCGTTTGATAGCTTGTTGCTCATATTTGTCTGTTCTGGGGTGCTTTGGTGGTCGGCCTCCGCATTCAATAAAATCAACGGTCCCACCAGATAAATCACGAGGCGCATGGCCACATTGAACCCTTCTAAGTTCAGCCCGACCACTTCATTCAAACCTTCTTCTGCTGCTGCAATTCCTTTACCTCGATCCTGATCTGCGCCTGGAACTGCGCTAGGTTGTGCGCCAGTTCCAACGCCAGGTGCAACCTCAGTTTCTGCACCATCTGCGCCTTCAGTATCAGCCTCATCATATTCAGTTCCTTCATTAACTAAAGCATCACCACGAACTCTAGGCGCGCGCTTAGCAATGCGCTTTCTGCGCCTCTTTAGAATCAGGTTATCCTTCCCAAAGATTGGGACTTCATCTAATTTATGGTCACTGTTCTCTTCCAGAAAGCGCGCAAGAGCAGGATAAGTGAGAAACATCTTCGTAAGAATACGGCAGTGGGTCTTGAACTTGGTTTTTCCTTCATTCTTGCTCTTGTTGTATTTGTCTATCTGCTCCATCAAAGTTTTCAACAGAATTTGAGGCCAATTCAGTCGGGCCTTACCTATTATGGCAGCAGTATACTCCCATTGCTCAACTGTGAATCTGTTCGCATTCCCTGTCTTGAATACAATAGATGTATCAACCAAATGCGCTATATGCGCCAGAAGGTCTCCACCATCTCTAATCTCCACCGATTTAATGTTGTTCTGAAAAGTTGGGATATTTAAGTACGCGCTTGCCACTAAGTTTTGTGCAGCGAGTGAATAAGAATTGGCGCGTCCAGCCACACTTTGGGGACCAATAGTGCTGAAACCTAACATATTCTTGATAGTTCCAGAAGAAATAGTAACTTCAACATCGTGCACAACGGTGCGAATTCTGAATCTCACTTGCCCTTCAACGTCAGTTGGAATCTCAATAATTTGGGCAGAAGAAAAGAACTCATCAATGAGCAACGGGGAGTAGAAAGACTGATCCATTGTATATAACGGGGTGAGTTCAGCAGTGTGGATGTACTCAATGATGTCCAAGCCCATTTGTACAGAAGAAAGCTCAGTGAGATTAAGGGTCTCACCAGGCTTAAAATTTGCAGTATCCTGCAATGACAAATGATTGAAGTTAGCATTGTTGAGGCGCATAGAAACATAAAAATGAGCAAAGTAGTTGTAAGCGCATAGAATAGATAGGCGCATAACAATTGTATGCGCATACAAATGTTAGGCGCGTAAGCATTTTAGGCACATAAAATTATGAGGCGCATAGATATGGTTCTGTGTAAATACTAAGGAAAAATTAATCATAGAGAAAAATGACTAATTATAAATTTAGGCGCATAAACTACTAGGCGCATGAAAGGTAGAGGCGCATAACAATTGTATTTCCAAGAGGCGCAGACAAGTGTTAGGCACATGAACCGTTGAGGCGCATAATGACATGAGGCGCATAATCAATGTAGGTGCATAAGGTTATGCTTAGGCGCATTTCTATACATTTAATTATTACTAAGCATAAAAAATGCAATAATAACACAAACACAATCAATACATAAACATAGAATACATATGGATCAAACTTGGAAATTTCGAAAAACAAGTTTTGAAAATCAAAGAACCCAAGTCATGCAAGAAAATCGAAGAACACGAAGAACATGTCTTGAGTGCTCGAAGAACACCAAGAACACCAAGAACACAAAAATCATGAAACTTCAGTGCTCGAAGAACACCAATAACACCAAGAACACAAAAATCATGAAACTTCACCAAATTAAACAAATAATATATCAAAATGACCGCATGAACACAAGGATTCCAAACATGCAAACCAAAACATGAACAAATCAACAACAAAGCCATAATAAGCATTTAAAGATCCAAAATTTTCGAAAACCCAAAAACAAAAGATTCTCAGATTCGCAACATATAATGCATTGATCGTTGTAAAGTTGTGTTCTAAAGATTCGAAATTGCGATACGAACAAAACCCAACGAACGATTTCACAAACGGATAACCGAAACAAGAGAAATCAAGAAAGGAGCATTTTCGGTTTTTTTAAGAAAAACCGAAACTCAGAAAGAAAAATTGCAGAAATTTAAAGGTTTAGAGTTGAGAAATCATACCATTTCGTCTTGATGGCCTTTAGATTTTGAATTTGTTGCTCGTTTTGGACCCATTTATATGCAAATATTATGAGAAATTGAGAAGAAAAAAAGAGAAATAGAGTAGAGAGAGAAAGAGACGCGACTGGGAGGGAGTTTCTGGGAGAAAGAGAAGGGTTTTTAGAGAAAAAGGAAAGAGTGCAGAGAGAGAGAGAGAGAGAGAGAGAGAGAGAAGATATTTAAGTATGAAATAGGATATGGAGGGTTAAGGTCAACTTATATAGGGTTAGGGTTTTTAAAAAGATGGGAAGTTGAAAGGACATGCAATTAATGAAGGTGTCATAAAAGTGCATCAATGTGACACCTAGTACAGAAAAATTATCCCACTTCCCTCATAAGTGTATGAACAATTTTGATCAATTTTTGCACAAACACCAAAAACATATGTTTTAGTGTAAGTTTGGGGTGCAAGAAATATATCTCCAAAAAATGAAAATTTTGAAAAACGGAAAACGAGGGAAAATTAATTACACAAGTACCCTTGAACAATCATGTAATGTCTTTGAAAAGACAAATATTTTATATGCAATAAATAAGAACTAACATACCTGGTACTTGTGAAAATTAAATACGTTCAATCATTTAAATATTAAATGAGGAGCATTGATTGAGCCGCATTAATGAGTTGCGCTAGAACAGGCGCGTTAATAACACAGGCGCGCAGCAAATGAATGAGGCGCATAATTACTACGGCATGCTATATGAGGCGCATGATCAGGCGCATGAAGTTTCCTTGAAATTTAGAAATTTATCTGTATTTGAAGTATACTAACAAGACAAAAGAAATCATTAGTATAGTAGTAACAAAACTGTATGAACTAGTTGAGTTCAAGCATACTCATTTCACCTCTAAAAAATATGAACCTTTTAGCATGTAGTGCTTTCGTAAGAATGTCAGCGATTTGATTGTCGGTTCCCACGTGTTCCAAATGAATGTTGCCTTTTTCCACGTGGTATTTGAGGAAGTGATACTTGATGTCTATGTGTTTGGTCTTGGAGTGCATGACAGGATTTTCGGAAACTGCAATTGTTGATGTATTGTCGCAGTAAATGGGACAATTTTCTTCAATGATGTCATAGTCCACCAATTGCTGCTTTATCCATAAAATCTGATAGCAACAACTTCCAGCAGCGATATATTCTGCTTCCGTAGTTGAGACAGATACTGAAGCTTGTTTCTTACTCGCCCATGACACAAGTCGATATCCAAGGAAATGACAAGTGCAACTTGTGCTTTTCCTGTCAATCGTGCACGCTGCATAATCCGCATCTGAGTAACCTACAAGTTTAAAATTCAAATCTTTGGTGTGCCAAAGTCCAAGGTTAATAGTGCCAGAAAGATATCTTATAATACATTTCACAGCAATTAAATGCGCTTCTCTAGGGTCAGATTGATAACGAGCGCAAACACAAACACTAAACATTATATCAGGCCTACTAGCAGTAAGATAAAGAAGTGATCCAATCATACCTCAGTAAAGAGTTTGATCAACCTTTTTAACTTTTAAATCTTTGTCGAGTTTGTTGCCGGTAGCCATAGGAGTGTCATATGCTTTTGCATTTTCAAGTCCGAACTTTTTTTATTAGATCCCTTGTTTACTTGGCTTGGTTGATAAATATGCCTTCATTCATTTGTTTGATTTGAAGCCCGAGAAAGAATGTAATTTCTCCCATCATGCTCATCTCAAACTTGCTTTTCATTAGTTTCTGAAAGCGCTTGCACAACAATTTATTAGTAGATACAAAAATAATATCATCAATGTAAATTTAAACAAGTAATTTATGACCATTATGTTTGGCAATGAAAAAAGTAGTATCGATTTTACCACGAGTGAAGCATTTCTTGATGAGAAACTTGGATAGTGTATCATACCATGCTCTTGGCGCTTGCTTGAGGCCATACAAAGCTTTCTGGAGTTTGTAATTCAAACCCAGGTGGTTGAGCTACGTAGACTTGTTCTTGGAGTTCACCATTTAGGAACGCGCTCTTCACATCCATTTGTTATAACTTGAAGTTCTTGTGAGCAGCGTAACCTAGAAAGATCCTTATAGCTTCAAGTCTTGCTACGGGCACGAAAGTTTCATCGTAATCAATTCCTTCCTCTTGCCTGTAGCCCTATGTAACCAACCTTGCTTTATTTCTTGTGATGGTTCCATTCTCGTCCATCTTATTTCTAAACACTCACTTCGTACCAATCACTCTTTGATCATGAGGTCTTGGAACAAGAGTCCAAAACTTACATCGTTCAAATTTATTGAGTTCTTCTTGTATTGCAACAACCCAATTCGGATCTTGGAGCACTTCATCTGCCTTCTTCGGTTCAATTTGAGAGATAAATGCAGTGTAAGCACCAAAGTTTGTAGCTCTCCTTGTACGAACCCCAACATGTAGATCACCAATGATATTAGCAATTGGGTGACCTCTAACTTCATGAATTTCAGGAGGTAAGTTAGGTTGAGTTGTTGTAACTTGAAGGTCTTCAATTGGCACATCTTCACCAGATTCAAAATCATCAAAGATAGGGGGTTGAACTGGTTCAGAATTAAAAGTGGGATTTACACCAGATGCAGTAGTAGAGTTAGGCGCGTGAGTGAGAGCATCAGGCGCATTGTACGGTGCAACTGAAACTTCACTCGATGCAGTATTATCAAAGTTCAACGCAACTGATGTAGATGGATTTCCTTGAGTTGATTATTCTGATCTTGTGTGGGTACAACTGGAATGGGAGCACCTGTCTCAATAAACTCAACAGAATCATCAGTAATATTTGGAGCCAAATGTGGCTCAAGGAGAGAATGTTTATCAAATGTAACATGTACAGATTCAACTATCACTAATGTAAATCTATTGAAAACACGAAAAGCTTTAGAATGCTTAGCATACCCAACAAAAATACCTTCGTCGGCTTTGGCATCGAATTTACCTCTATATTTGTTTCCGTTGTAGAGGATATAACATTTGCAACCAAAGATTTTGAAGAATGCAATGCTGGGAGTTCTACCACGCCAAAGTTCATAAGGAGTCTTGTTGTGAAGTTTGTTGATGAGTGAACGATTCTGAGTAAAACATGCGGTGTTAACAGCTTCTTCCCAAAAGTACTTTGGTAGTTTGGCTTCAGCTATCATCTTTTTTCCCGCCTCAATCAACGTCTTGTTCTTCCTTTCCACAACAACATTTTGTTGAGGAACTCCAGCAGTTGAGAAGTTATGATCTATCCCATGATCATCGCAGTATCGAACAACACCGTTGTTCTTAAATTTTGTTCCATTGTCGGATCAAACACTCACGATGTCATCTTTTTTTGGGGGGTTTGGAGCAGTCTGAATAGAGCTGTTAGAATGTCATAACAATTGTCTTTAGAGATCATCATTTCCACCCACGTATATCTTGAAAAATCATCCACCACAACTAGAGTATATTTGTTTCCTCTAATACTTACAGTGGTAACTGGTCCAAATAGATCAATGTGCAGCAGATGCAAACATCTAGTAGTTGAGGGATTTGTCTTGCTAGAGAAAGACTTTTTGGGTTGTTTGCCAAGTTGACACGCGACGCACTTTTTGGCATGATGATCAGCAACCTTGGGAAGTCCTTTAACAAGATTATTCCTGCTGAGTTTAGATAGATACTTGAAGTTCAGGTGACTCAAGTGCTTGTGCCATAGCCAACTATTTTTGCTCACGCTTTTAGCTACAAAACAAATATTAGTACTAGAGTTTATATTTTGGAAATCAATAATATAAATATTTGCCTTACGATAACCGGTGAGTAATGTAGCTCCAGATTTGCCATCCTTGATAAGACATTTCTTTAAAGTAAAATGGCATTCTAATCCTTTGTCGCAGAATTGAGATATGGATAATAAGTTGTGCTTGAGTCCTTCGATGAGAGAGACTCTTTCAATGCACACTTTGTCTTTCTTGAGCTTTCCATATGCTACAACCTGTCCTTTGTTAATATCACTAAATGTTACTGAGGGACCTCTTTCTTCATGAACATCTTCAAGTAAAGATTCATCTCCAGTCATGTGTCGATAACACCCACTGTCAAGAATCCATTCATACGTTCTAGCTTTTAAAGATCCATCCATGAAGCAAAGAACCTGAAATATACACATCAAAGCATGTCCATTTTATTCCTTTTTGGGTCCTAGAGTTAGCAACTTTTGACGACCCACTCTTGCTTGACCTTAGGATTTTTACGTCCTTTGGCATTGGGAGTGAATCTCAAAAGGAATTCCACGGCCTTATGTCCAAAACAATTACAAATTGAACAATGATGAAAGCCACCAATCACATGAGTTTTCACAAACTCCTTACTTTTTTTTGGGATAGCATTCTTAATTGGGTCAGATGAATTAGCCTTAACAAAATCCTTCTTTTGAAGTTTTGGTGCGCTTTTTCTATGAGCGCGCATAGGGTTAGGAGGCACACGGCGGTGAGGCGCGTGGCTCCTAGGCGCATGATGTTCGCTCGTAGAAGGAGCGCGCCTTGTTTCAAAAATGATTTTGCTAGAGGATGATCCATCTGTAGCTATTTCCTTCCCTTTAGATTTCCCAAATTGATTCATTGGGTAGACATAATGGAATATTTGTCTTTTGACTTTTTTCTGTCCTTTACCCATTGAATTAGAATGTTTCTCCTTGGGAATTTCACGAGTTTGCTGAGGTGTAAATTCACTGTCTCTTTCAGCACAGACATCACACTTAAAGTTGTCACTAGTTGATGTGAATCCCAAGCCTCCCTTGTCACCACTGGATTTTTGGGACTCAAAGATACTTTCCATAGTGACACGAGAATTGGACCACTCATTTGTAATCCTTTTAAGATCAGTAATTTGAGTAACCAATTATTCGTTTTGAACTTTAAGTAATGAGTTATGTTCTGTTAGATAAGTGTTTTTATCAGTAAGATGAGTCATACTCTTTATCTGCTCCTTAAGGGGGGTGAGTTCAGATTTAAGAAGAGATTTCTCGATCTTAAGCTGGGAAATTTCATCACGTGATAGTGCTAAAGCTTCCTTCATATCACCGAATCTACTGATTACCTTTTCAGCCTCCTTGAATATTTTTTCTTGCTTTGCAAGATCTTCATCATGATTGATTTTAGGAGGTGGTGTAACTTGTGGTCTGATGTAATCTCCCTTTCTGAGTTTGCTTCGTGCACTCGGATCACATCTTGAAAATAACATTCCACCGTCGTTTTGAGCTGGAGTAAGACATCCTTATTCTACAAGATCGCTGATGGTAGGTCCTTTCTTCTTTTTGAGTTAAGAATGACCTGCAGATTTCTTAATAGGTTTGTTCAATATTTTCATGTTGGGAACATCTTTGGAGTAGTCATCATCAGAGTCATAAACATCAATTTCATCATCATTTGCAACTAAGCATACAAGCCCATCATCGGAATCTTCATCGCTTTCTTCCGAGTCTGTTTCAATCCAAGTATTATGTTCATTTGATGGTGATTCTTCCTCAGTAACCATTCCCTTGTGACGAGAAAAATTGGGATTGTGGATGCTCTTTTTCTGCATATATTCAAACTTGGGAATTGGGCAGCTTCATGCAAAATGTCCGGGTTTCCTGCAATTAAAACAAACAAGATTTTTTTTCTTTTTGAATCACTGCTCCTTGTGAATTTTGGAGGAGCTCTGTTGGTAGATCTTTGAGCTTTGCTGGTTGATCCGGGTTTCGAGAATTTTCTGAACTTCTGGAATTTCTTCACAAATAAAGCGAAGTCTTCATCATCCATGTCCAACAACTCAAAAGTTGAAATTTTAGGGTCGGAACTTTTCTCAACAGGTGCCTCCTCTCTTTGCACCACCATTGCTATGGATTTTGACTTCCCTTCATTTTCACTTATATGTTGAAGTTTGAGCTCATAAACTTTGAGATTTGCATAAAGGTTCCTTAAAGTCCAATCATCCAAAGTTCCAGCGTCTTCAAGGGCGCTAGATTTATGGAGATATCTTGATCCAAACGCGGAAAGGAAATTAACATTTAATTCCTTATTAGAAAACTTCTTTCCAAGTGAAATACATAGATTAATAATTTCACAATAGCATTCATAAGTCTGTCTTAACGTTTCACCGGGGAGTTGAGAGAAATTGTTGAATCTCTTTTGAACTTCATATCTCGTGTTCTCCTTGCAAATAGTGTCTCCTTCAATATGCTCTTCAATAGCATCCCATAATTCATTAGCAGTAGCACAATGCATGACTTGTTGTTTCATAGCCGTGCTTAGAGTGCTTAGGAGAATGTTTATTGCTTTCCCATCATTTACAACTCTTCTTATTTATTCTTCAGTCCATTCTTCCTTTGGTTTCTGAACTGTTGGTTGAGCAGCGTTGGTGCGCAGATTTGGATTCGCTTTTATTGGGATGTAAGGTCCATAAACCATGGTGTCATGAAGCCTTTCATCGATTGAGCTGAGATGGGTCAAGATGCTGAATTTACATACGTCAAAATGATCTGCATCAAAGACTGGAACATGTGTGTAGGTAGCAGTTGGTTTTGAGTTTGCCATATCGAATCGGCACCCAAGCTGTTAAGCTTGAAAAACAAAAACGTTTTATATAGGCGTTTGCTCTGATACCACTTGTTGGTCCCAAAGGGGCAACAAGGGTATAAAAATAGCCAGAGGGGGTGAATAGCTGTTTTGAAATTCTTTTCGTACCCTTGAAAAACTCAATTGCAAATGCTCACTTTATCAAATAAACGTTATAAAATGCGCCTAAGTGAGTGAGTGAAATGCACAGCGGAATTTAGTAATGTAGATAGGCGCAAAGTATGATAAAGGGGGCGCACACACACTTTAAGTATTTTGGCTCAAAGTGAGTGAAAGATGAAACTAAGGTAAATGTGAAACAAATACAACACAATTCAATCCAATCAATCTACAATGATTAAATAAGCAAATAGTGAGATAAGATATAAACTTGAAAGTAAATGACAAGAAATAAATACACGCTATTTGGAGAGGTTCGATCGGGAAATGATCTACGTCCTCTACCAAGATGGTTAGTCTTGGATTTCTAATGGAGATCTTAGAATATGAGTGAGTATTACAAATTACAACTTTTGAGCTCTATACTAACTCAAGATCTATAATCTATGAAAGAACAAATCCTAGACAAAACCAGTGTATCTCTTAAAGAAATATCTAAATGATCAAACTTAAAGAGGTGCGTGTGTGTTCTTAGTTTCAAGGCTCTTTAGATCTATGAGATTGAGAGCACGATAAAACTAAAGTGTTTTTGCTTGAGGATATGGGCTAAGTATGAAGGTATGAAGGAGTTCTTGAGAATTCTGGGAAATCTATGAGCAATCTTCAAATCTTCAATAAATACTTGAGAGAGAAATTCAGAGCAACTTAGCAACTTCAAACGTTTGAAGTTATGGGGTATTTATAGGTGAGATTCAAAAACTAGCCGTTGGAAATCCCTTGTGGATAAGATCAAGGACAGATGTGCTGGAGCTCGTTGAGTGGAACACGTGTCCTTTTATAGCCGTTAGACACAGAACATAAATATGACCGTTGTGGACAGGTGTCCTCAAATCTAGGTGCATACGTGCTATTTATCCACCGTTGGATCTTTGACGTAGTTTGAATTTCGTCAAGTCTTCATGTCTTCAGAAAATCTTCCAAGTGTTAGAAACACTTTCATTTGAGGCGCGTGAGCCAATTGGGCGCATATCTATGCGCGCGCCAGTAGGCGCAGAGGCGCAATGCTGAAGGCGCAGAGGCGCGTAGCTTCATTCAACATTGTGATTTTCTTGAACGTTGATATCCTTGCCCTATTCCTAAGCCTATTCTATTCAAATGGACTACCTAAAAAAATAAAGTATAAATACTTTTTACATATGGGTCTAAAGTCTATGACATAAAACTTAGGTGATGGATCAATCAAATCTAATTAATCATATACATTAAATACTGAGATATGAGTGGGCATACCCAACACATTCAACAACACAATTTCTGTAATTTTAACGTGTTGAAATTGCAAATAATTGTGTTGTCAATTTCAATTATGTTTGTTATATAATTTGGTAGATTTTAATTTCTTTGTCGTATAATAAATTTCTCTCATCCGTGAGAGCAGTTGATTTATCTCCTTCGTGAGAGCCGTTGATTTCTTTCCATTGTTGAAGACAGTGTTTGTTTGTTAATTTGTTTATTTGTTGGTTTCTTTATTTGTTTTTGTATCTTGTAATTGCAATGCAATCTACAATGCCAAATCTCATATCATCTCAAAACAAAGAGGATGGCGTTATTCTTGCAGCACGAGGATGTTTTAGAAATTTTGGGAGGTCTGGTAGACGTTTACTAGTCAACCCGGATTCTCATGTCAAGTACTCAACGCAATATATTGTCCAATTGGTGATTTCTTAAATGCCAAATTGAGGCAATGTCCATGTTATACTTGGAGTAGATTCTGAACGTCTCAATTTATAGATCGGAATTGTCATTATTGTAGTTTAAGAAATGGAATTACTATTAGTTCATCCAATCTGAAACAATTGTCACACTTTTCATTTCGGTGTCTTTCAAAATACATGTCACATGTATAGAAATAGTATGTAGAATTGAATAATCTTTTTAAATTGCCCCTTTTCAAAGAAATTGAATAAATCAAAGTCAATTGACAATATATTCATCTCCTGCATATATACAAATTGCTCCGTTCCTGGAGCGAGAACCTCCAGTACTACACCGGATTGGGGTACCTAGCCGGAGCTATTGGCGGCGGATTGAAGGGTACGGTTGAGGGAATCCGAGCAGCAGAGGCCGGCAACACGCTAAAGCTTCGAATCAACCGTGTTCTCAACTCCGGCGGGCATACGGGCCGGAGGTTCGGAAACTCGTTTGGGGTTTTGGGTTTGATTTTTGCTTGATTAGAAAGCGGGATGATTCATTGGAGAGACACGGACGATTTGGTGAATAGCCTGGTGGCGGGGTTGAGCACCGGTGCTTTGTACCGGGCGGCTTCGGGACCGAGGTCGGCGGCGATCGCCGGAGCAATTGGGGGATTGGCTGCTGGAGCTGTGTGAGAAATTTCTTCAATTTTAATAAGGGTTTATGTGGGTTTGGTCTAGTTTGTTGGATTATTACAATTAGATTGCTCCTTCCTCAAATTGAATGTTACTGATTTATCTGTGATTTCCATGTTCATTGTTCTTAATGGTAGTTGTGAATTTTGAATTTCAAAATTCAAAGCTTTAAGGAAATTGAAATCTTCCCCTAGTGTGGATGAATCAGAAGGAGGTCCCAGATTGAGGAAATCAAAATCCGAGAAAAAATCAATTGAAATGAGAAATGAAGATTTGATAGAGGAGATTGAGAAGGTTGAGATCGAAATTAAGAAAACTCCATCTGCGTAAAGCTTGGAGGAGTTCGAAGAAATCGACGACGACGAAGATGATTGGGATGATGATGAACTGGTGGATGGGATTGAGAAGACAACGAGCTTATTGGGGATTTTTGTTAAGAAAAGACATTTTTGCCCTCACTAAAATGTCACGTGTTTGGCACATGTGATGACTTTGTTAGAATTTTAACAAGTTAATGGATTTTACACCTGATTGCTCCGGTTCAGCAAATTCAGAAACTCAATCGCAACTTTGACATATTTAGTAACCGATTGCAGAATTTTGGAAAACTCATGTAACCAAATTGCAATTAACCCATTCAATGGGCCCCAGGTTGCAAGGAGCAAGTTCCGAAAAAACGGTGGCGGCAAAATTGGAGTAGGAGTATAGAATTTGGAAAGATAGCAGCATTATGCGCACCGCACATTCAAATAATATTTGTACCAAAAAAAAAAAAAAACATTCAAATAATACACCCCTTAACCATCACGGTCACGTGTGTGTTTTTTACGTCACCTTGATGACATCATTCATTAGTAGCATCTTCTCATCTACCTGTTTACTCACTTTGTCCCCCACTAATGACACTTTTGATCAAACCTACTTGAACTTTGACTAATATTTTATATTAAATAATTTATTTTCATAAAAATTTAAAAATAATTATTGTTAATGTTTTTATTACTAATTTAGTAATATTTTTATAATTTTTGATAGAGATTAATAATTTAGCATAAAATATTAAACAAAGGTCTAGTTGGCTTGACCAAAAGTGTCCATTGGTAAGGGATAGAGGGAGTATATATTACTCCTTCCGTCTTAAAACACATTGCATCATTTTGAGAAGACATGAGAATTAACGAATGAGTATATACTCCCTCCGGACTCAATTATAAGCAACAAAAGTGGGTTTTTTTTTTACCTAAATATAAGCAACTCTAAGGGATTTCAAGACTATTTAATACTTTTATTCCAAATATACCCCTAATAATTCATTCACTTTTCAAGACAAATTCATTAATGTGTTAGAATAATGCACTTCATTAATTAAGGTTATTTTAGTCATTTTTGCTATTTTTTTGTAAAATCAAGATGATTTAACTACTTTAACTAATTTCTTAATCTGTGTAAAATCGGTTACTTTTGCTTATAATTAAGTCCGAAGGGAGTATAATCAAAAGTATTGTGAGTGGAAAAGACGTTGTGGGTGTGATAAATTGAGTCAGATTTACAAGTGGAATCTAAAATTAAGTGTGTGAGTATGACAAGTGGGGTATGAAAAATAAAAAACTGAACTCTTTCTGAAAAGGGATTTACCGATGGAACACCAAAAAAAGAAATTAACGAAAAGTGTTTTGGGACGGAGGGATTATATTCATTCTCCATCCCAAATTCCTTGAATATCTAATTTTTAATTTTCTTTATACATCGTACCCCATTTGTCATACTCACACACTTTAAAGTATATGTCCAACTCTCCAATCATTATACTCACAATTACTTTCTACCCCACTTTCTCTCTCTTTCTCACTCACGCCACTTACTTTTCCAACATCTTTCTTTAATTCTCGTTCATAAAATGAAATGGGTAGTTTGTTTTGAGACGGAAAGAGTACATATCTACCTACTTTTATATCTACCTATTTATAGGCCAATAATACTCCCTCCATCCTCAAACAACTTGCACTAGTCTCTTTTTAGGTGTTGTACCTTTATCTACCTATTTATAATACTTGCTACGCCAATAATACTCCCCCATAGGGATGGCCAAACCGGACCGAAACCGTCGAACCGGAAAACCCGTAACCGCCATGAACCGCCACGAAAACCAGAACCGTGGGAACCGGAACCGTTTTGGATAAGGGCCGGTTAAGGTTCAACCCCCAAAAAAACCGTTAACCGGCGGTTCCGAACCGCCCAACCAAACCGTGAATCCGAACCGTCTGAACCGTCAGTAAAACCGTTAAAAAACCATCAAAATCATTAGATTTGTAACCGTTTCATCAGAATTAACCGTTACTAATGGAAGGTTGACAACAAAAATTTTGTTTTGACTGATTTTTTAGCCAAATTCAATGAATGAAAATAATAAAAATTTGGTTGTCCCCCTCATTGTAAATTTGCCTTTAATTAATAAAATTTAAAGGGTACCGTCCCTTTTTTATTTTATATACTATCATTTATTTTATTTTTTTCTATGTTTGTTTTTTCAATATAATGTTGATTTAGTTTTTTTTTATTATTAAAAAAAAAAAACGCTTATGAAATAATTTTTAAGTTGTTTATTCATTATTGTATGATAAAAAAAAGGTACCGCGGAACCGGAACCGGATTGTGACAACCGGAACCAGTGTAACCTAGGGCTGGTTAAGGTTCACATAAAAGTCGAACCGGAACCGGCATTAGCCATCCCTACTCCCCCATCCTCAAACAACTTGCACTAGTCTCTTTTTCGGTGTTGTATTAGTAAATCTCACTTCTTTGAAACATTCAATGTTCACTTTTTTTATTCACTCTACTCCACTTGCCATACCCGCACACTTAAACTATTAGTCATACTCTCAAATCATCATACTTGCAACAAATTTTTCACTCATAATATTCAGTGTTAAAGCGAATAGTGCAAGTTGTTTTGAGACCGAAAGAGTAATAATTAGTAGTTACTACTCTTTTTGGCGTCTTATAACAAAGAATGGTTGCTAGTCTAATTGGAAATGTAATAACACAATTTTATTTAATGAGACTCACTTGCTCATCCACATATATAATTCACACACTATATCCTACTCTATAATCAACGAAATATTTTTTGAAACAGAAGCAAAATTATTTTAAATATAAAATGCTACTCCCTCCATCCCAATCTAATTGCTACTTTTGGTCAAACATATTTAAACTTTGACTACTCCCTCCGTCCCACCCGAATTATGATTTTTGGGTTGGGCACGGGGATTAAGAAAAAAATGTTAGTGGAGTAGGTGTTGTGAGTATGAAAAGTAAAGTAAGAGAGAGAAAGTGGGGTAGAGAATAATGAGTGGAAAGTTGTTGTGAATGTGAATGTGGGTCCCTTTAAATAAAATATTTCCATTTTTTGGTTGTTCTAATTCGAATGGGACACCCAAATTGAAAATTTGTCCTAATTCAAGTGGGACGGAGGGAGTATATTTTATTCTAAATTATTAATCTTCATAATAATAAAAAAATAGTTATTAAATTCCCAATAAAAACATTATCAATAACTATTCTTAATTTTTTATAGAAATTAATAATTTAAAATAAAATGATAGTTAAAGTTAAAATATATTTGACCATATAATACAATAGAACCCTATAATATTGTATAGTTTTTTCTTAAAAGAAAGGGGCAAAATAGCAATTTTAAAGATGAAAGAGCAATATTTTTACAATAGTGTAGTGCTAAATTAGTAAATTTCAAGAAACAAAAGGGGAAAATTGCGCCTTATTATAAAAATGATGAGCAGGGGCTTTCGGACCGGACACCAGATCGGACACGAGATCGCTCAACCCAAACAGACCATAATAGACAGAGTCGTCTTTCGTAGGGAACCGAACGGATTAGACCAAACCATCTCTCATCGGGCGGCAGCCCGCAGATACAGAGTAAACCGAGATCCTTGACCCCTCGCGGGAAAATATGTTCGAATGTTATCTCATTTATATGGCACGAGCCTCCCGTTGTCCCAAGGATCGAGCTTTAGCCCTCCGGCTCTCTGTCCGTACCAAGTTTAGTTCTATTGTCATATGAGTCTAAGTCACCACTAATATTTGACAGGGACGAGTCCTACGTATCGTGGTTGTCGAACCACCACTCTGACCTGCCATGCTTTATCCCACCAACGACATGCTTCCTTAGTTTGCAGGTCCTTTCTTGACAAGCCAACTAGGCAGTGACACGTGTATCTGCAAGGACAAAAGTAGTTAATGACAGTTAACGATCCTTCTCTCTTCCAGAGCCCTATCAATACACCCCCTTCACCCTCTGGGTATGGTACGTTCTTTAACCATAACCACACACCCAAGGCATTCCATGCCTTGTTCTTAGATATTTTCTTCAGAGATCTTACTCTCACACCCGAGGGTTTAAGCTAGATTAAACACCACCCTGATTCTAACGGTGTTCTTGGGGTTGTGATTTTAGGTACAAGAGATTAAAACCAAATATTCTATTCTTCGACTCCAATTATTAAGGCATCATCAGTAAAATTTTCTTAATCCATGTTACATTCACTTCATAATGAATTAAATAAATTCATGATAAAATTGAACTTAAAAAAGAAATAATACAGCAAAAATAAGTAGTGCTCCCTCCGTCCCGGGACTAATGCTCTTAATTCGTCTCGATCATCAATAGCGCTGTCTTGTCCCCTTATTGGGCTCCGCCACCGCACATGTGAGATTCAAATAAATGGGGAGGTTTGTTGTTTAGTGTGGAAGGAGAAGGAAATAATTAAGCTGCGTGGAAACTCTTGCTGTAACAATTGCCTAACATTGGGTTGGTCTCAATAGTGCCCTAATGCAAAAATCTATAAATACCCCCTAACCCTTTTCTGCCATTTCCACACACAAACTCCCACACATTTAAGCAATTTATATCACCCTCGCACTCGCATAGCAATTGCTATGGCAAACAAAACTATTTCCGCCACTTTTTTTCTTGCTCTCTTCCTCTTTGCCAACTTCGGTTAGACATCTCACATACATAAATAATCAACAACACACACACACACACACACACACACACACACACATATATATATATATATATATATATATATATATATATAGTAGGTATGTGCTCAAATGAGAACCTAAATATCGTGAGAACCGTGAGAACCAATCATAACCATTAGATTAGAAGAAAAAAATCAAAGGTCCATATGTTAGATACAATTGATACACTTAGATACATTACAAAAAATTCGATATTACACTTGGATACAATAGGTTAATAAGTATTGTATCTAAGTGTTGCACTTGGATACACTATGTTAAAAACTAATGTATCCAATTGTTTTTCGAAAATTAACTAATGTATCCAAGTGTATCCAATGTATCTAACATCTGGACCATTGATTTTTTTTTCCTAATCTAATGGTTATGATTGGTTCTCATTTAAAATGGTTTTCACAAGAGCGCGACCCTATATATATATATATATATATATATATATATATATATATATATATATATGGATATAGTAGCTAATTTTCAAAAATACAATTGGATACATTAGTTTTTAACCTACTGTATCCAAGTGCAACACTTGGATACAGTACTTGTTTAGCTACTGTATCCAAGTGCAATATCAAAATTTATGTATTGTATCGAAGTGTATCCAATGTATCTATAATCTGGACCCTTGATTTTGAGTCTAATCTAATGGTTATGCTTGGTTCTCACGGTTCTCACACAATTGTGGTTCTCATTTGAGCACATATATATATATATATATATATATATATATATATATATATATGTGTGTGTGTGTGTGTGTGTGTGTGTGTGTGTGTGTGTGTGTGTGTGTGTGTGTGTGTGGATACATTTGGATACAATACCTAAATTTTGATACTGCAATTAGATAGATACAGTAGTTAACTACTGTATCCAAGTGTTTTTGAAAATTGCACTTGGATACAATAGCTTAAATGACTAATGTATCCAAGTGTATCTACTGTATCTATAATCTGGATCCTAGATTTTGTATTTAATTAAACGGTTATGCATGGTTCTCACGGTTCTCATTTTAAATAGTTCTCATTGGAGCGTGACCCTATATATGTGTGTGTGTGTGTGTGTGTTTTGTTTTCTACGTACTTCTCAATCTAATCTTTTTTTAAAAAAAAAATAAAAAAAATAAAAAAATCAAATTTAATTCATAGTTGAACTCAATACATAATCATCAGCAGAAGCGCCTAGGAGACAAATCCTAGGGAGAGAAAAACTTCTCTCTAACTTCTGGGGGGAGGGGGGATCGAACTCATGACCTCCAAGTTGGAAGCCATGAGCTCTGGCTACCAGGCTAAAGCATGATGGTTTCAATCTAATCTACATATATGCATCTTGGAATGCATGTAGTGTAGAAGCCAAACGTTTTGGTTGAGGGGTTAAAATTGCATGGGAGTTGGTAATAAAAATTACACTTATCATATATTGAAACTTGGTTTAAAAGGGGTAAGAACAATGTTATATTACAAATTTTACAGGAAAAAAATTTAAGATGTCAAAACTGAAAAGAAAAAAAAAGAAAAAAATGAAGGTTCTTAAATGAAAATTTTAAAAAGTTAAGCCTTCCCTCTAAGGGGGACTCGCACCCACCGAATGCATGCACTAGTCGCTAAGCCACATAGATCACATTTTCAGATAGAAAAAAAAAATCACTACTCCCCCTATCTCGGAAAGTTAGTTTCTATTTTTTCATTGTTACAACAAATAAAATTTGAGCAATAATTTAAGCTATATTATTTTAATGAGAAACTAAAAATTAGTATTGATAATATTTGTAATGGTGTACTAATAACAAGTTGGAAATTTTCATTAAGATAGTTAAAAATAATCTAAATCATAGCTTTGTCCGTGTTGTGCATTGCTTTCGTAAAATACTAATGCAGTGGGTGCGCGGATGCAGAGATGGCAAGCGTGGAAGGACTGTGTGAGAGACCAAGCGCGACATGGTCAGGGTACTGCTTACACACGGGCGACTGTGATAACCAATGCAAGCAGTGGGAGGGTGCTGCTCATGGCGCTTGTCACGGCCGTGGCCTGACGCAAATGTGCTTCTGCTACTTCCCCGGTTGCCCCACTGCCAAGCAACAGAAACAACTCATTGAGGCCGCTAAAAAAGCTCATGCTGCCCAGGCAGCAGCCAAAGCCCAGACCAAAAATTGATTTGTGGTGGGGGTTAAAATGGTCAATCAGTTTGATTTCTGATTGACTTATTTCCGTATGTAATGTATCAAGTCGTGTACTACTGAATAATGGGCCGGAAATGTTGCGTTTTCATGGCGTCGTCTCAATTAATTATTGTCTGTCAGTATTGTAATGGGTATTTTGGTATTTTCACACTTTTCAAATTAGGTCAAATATCATGTCGTACTTAATTGTATGTCTGAATGCTTGTGGTCCATGTGTGTTCTTCTACAACCGCTATCTTATGAATATAAATCTAGCTGCCATAGCAGTATACTTGTGGTCCATGTGTATTACTTCCACACAGCACTGTAAATTGATTTTCTCATTTATAATTTTTATTATTTTAAAAAGTTTTTCTTATTTTTACAACTTAAGCTTAGTAGTGCATAAACAAAACATAGTTAGTGAAGTAAGTATTTATATACTTAAAAAAAATTGCTTAGCCAAATTAATAAAATGATCATTTTTAAAAAAAATGAATAGTCAAATTAATAAAAAGATAAACAGAGAGAGTAACATTCATCTTCGAATTAAACTTCAAAAAGATTTGAATTCAATTTAAAAGTTATACTCCATGCACTAATCAGTGTGCGAAATTTTATTGGGGTCTGAATTGTGCTGGAAATAAATTTTAGCCTTAAAAATTAAATTACAATCTAAAAATAGATTCTATTATAATAAATTACAGGCCCGGCTATAAGCCTGTACATTCAGATCAACAGCACTGGGCCCCCAAAATGGCAGGGCCCCAAATTTTACCTTCAGCCCATTAAGCATATGGGTTTCTTTACCCGTTTCCTTCTTGAAGACCGACATCACATTGATCAAGGACGCCTTCTCGTTTCTCGATTCTCGTCTCCAGCCATTAATTCCTCCTAGACAATTAAAAAAAAAAACCTCTTCAATTCAGCAGACAGCAATTTCATTCGGTCGTTCACTCGCTTTGAACGATCTCTTACTTCTCCCTAATTCGGCAACTCTCTTGTTCTCGCCATCACCATCGTCGGAATATCGGACGATCATCGCCGTTCCTGCTCCATGCCTTGCCGGTTGCCAAAGCGGTGATGGTAAAAAAAAATAACTCTCGTCTCTCTCAGATTTTCGTGATTTAAGATTTAGGGTTTAGATTTGAAATTCAATCATGAAGCGCTAATTCTTGTTTTTTTAATTGAATCCAACTGGTTTCGAATTTGATTTTTTAGGTTAAAGATTGATGGGATTGTTTCTGAGTTCTTAATCAATTGCTTTCCATTCCCTTTTTTTTTTTTTTTTATCTTCTAATGTTCTCCTATGCTTAGTTAATTCGATAGTGCACAATTTACTTATAGGAAATAAGAGCAGTAATTGATATCCTATGCTTAGATAATTCATGAGTGATGACTGTTTTTTGTGTTTGTACTGTTCTTCCACCAATACTAACGAAACTCGTCTCAAATAATGATCGAAAACTTGTTTGCAGTGTTTGTGTTATTAATATTTCATTGTTTTTTTTTAATTACTTATATACTCCCTCCGTCCCAAAATGATCTTTCACGTTTGACTATTCACACTTTTTAAGGATATGAACAAATGATTAACTAGTCATGTTTTGTTTGGGCACTTCTAAGCTTAGGTTGTAAAAATGTGAAGAATTTTTTGGGACAATGAAAAATACCAAATGAGAGATCATTTTGGGACGGAAGGAGTATTATATTAGCTTTTTTGTGTATTTTTTTTTTTAAGTTTAAAGGGCCCCATATTCGTGTTTTGGCACCGGGCCCCTAGAGTTATTGAGACGGGCCTGATAAATTATGATTAAAAACATTATTTTACTAATACATTAGAATATTTTAAGTAATAATAAAATATTAGTTACTCATAATTGTTACTATGTTGGTAAATATTCAATTTTCTATATAAATAAGATTACTATTACTATCTAACATTATATTTAAAATGATGATTACTATATAAAAAAGTAATCACCTTCTATGGAATAATATCAGTAAAGTTCTACCGTGCAAAACACGGACTCTTTACTAATAAAGATAATAATACACTAGATTTATTTTGGCCCCTATTAACTAAAATATAGTTGAAATTTTTATGTTGTGCAATTTTTGCTCCGTGATTCCACCACTGCTAACAAGCGAATGTCGTCAAATCTAGATCGCTCACTACATGAAGGATATAGTTATATACAGGGAACAAAAAATACAGGGAAGAGATAAAATTACCAAAATACCCCTTATATACTCAAATTGATTTCGATCGTTTTTCAAATTCAATTCGGTCTCTCTCTAACAAACGGTTCCTCTACAGACGACGTGAAACCGACGACGAAGAAGACGACCGCACCACCACCACACGACGATGGCGAGAGTGAAAATTCCCAAGGTCGCCGCCGGTGCTGCCGCCGCCTCTACCGCCACTTCCATCGCCGCCGCCGGAGCTTCATCTAGCACCGTTCCTCTAAAAAAGGTAATGTAAATTAAAATGTTATTTTAACCTAATTTTACACTCACCAAATTCCCAATGTATAATTTTTGTTTGATTATATCAAATTGATTCAATCATTTTTGTATGAACTGAGGGTTTAATGGCAGTATTCATCTTCTGAACTCAATCGAGTATTTTATCGTGTTGTGCAACACGAGACACATCTCGTGTTGTTCAACACGAGACACATCTCGTGTGGGACAACACGAGATGTGTCTCGTGTTGTCCCACACGAGATGTGTCTCAGTGTAGTAAAAAGCTTATTTATTGTTTGTTATTTATTTATTTTTTTGTAGCCACGTGAATGTATGACCGCGTCTAATAGAAAGAGGAAGGCTGCAACGCATCTGCAGAGAAAAGAAATGCGGAGCAAGAGAAGGCAGGAGGAGGCGGTAGCATCTGATGATGTTGAGGAGGAGGAGGGAGGGGATAGTGAGGAGGAGGACGAGGGGGATAGTGAGGATGGGGAGGAGGACGAGGGGGATAGTGATGATGGGGAGGAGGAGGGGGATAGTGAGGATGGGGAGGAGGAGGAGGGGGATAGTGAGGATGGCGAGCAGGAAGGGGAGGGGCAGGATGAGGATGAGATGGAGGATGAGGAGGAGGAGGAGGAGGAGAATATAGATGTTAGACCTTTGAGGCATGGGAGGAGGCGGGGGGGTCCGAATGTGGCTAGAGGGCAGGACGGAGGAGGAGGCAGGATGCGGGTGAGGAGGAGCCACCATCATGGAAGATTCAGAGTGACCCAGGTGGCGGCCCAGAGGTTGTTACTCTTATATATGGGTTTGGTGATCACAGAGCCCGAGAGATCTGGAGGGACGCCACTAGTGAGTCAGTGGTGACTTTCCATACGAGACTGCAGCATCTGCACAAGTAAGATAATCATTAATGTGAAACTATTAAAATATTGAAGTTATTTTGCACACACTCTAAAAATTCCATTCATCTCATGCTTTTCTCGAACTCGAGTATTGATTATATTTTTTGTTTGTAATAAACAGGTTCAGGCGTGGTGATCTGGAGGATACTGATAGAGCCTGGCTGACCCACGTTGATGCATCGGGCCTCCAGCAGCTGCACGATGCCACCATTCAGAGGCCTAACTTCGCGTTGATGACGGCATTTTTGGAACGGTGGTCTCCTGAGACTAACTCGTTCCACATGCCTTGAGGGGAGATGACCATTACGTTACATGACGTCTCTCATATCCTGGGTATGTTGTTATATATAGATTTCAAGACTATATGAACCATCTGCATTCATCTCCTGTACTAAAATGCGTTATTTCATCTTCAATTTACAGGTATAAGATGTGTAGGTGCATATGTTCGGTATCCGGACCCAGTGCCTGACGTATCCGGCATCAGTAGACACCTTCATTTGAGCGGCACTGGGTACTTATTAAAGGATGTCCGGCGTATCTTTTCTACCCGTATAGGTGGCATGATAGATTTGCATCGTGCTTCTGCTTATATCCTGCACCTCTTGGGTTCCACGATGTTCGTGGACAAGAGTCAGGATAAGGTGCCCGCAGCATACCTTCCCCTATGCATGGATCTTGCGAGACTCCCCACTCTCTCCTGGGGATCAGCTACGTTGGCATATTTATACCGAGAGTTGGGGAAGGCGTCCAGATCCGGATGCAAGCAGATGGGTGGTTGTGCGACATTGCTAGAGGTACATCTTACTCTATTCACTTTCTGTTTACTTTGTCGACTCCCCCCATGTAATTACATGTTGCATTTGATTAGTATTTAATACTTTTTTACATACATCTCAGGGCTGGATATACGAGTATTTTCCAGATTTCTGGCGAGTTTCTGACCCTCACTGGCAGCAGGGGCAGCCGAGAGCCCGTAGATGGTCTCGTACTGATACAGCTGGGAGGGCATTAGACCATCTAGTGCAGTATCGCCGCACTCTTGACAGGATGCATGTTGAGAGGGTGAGTTATTCATATTAAAACTGTTTTAAATTGTTACACTCCCTCCGTTATTATGTACACTTTATCTAACAAAGTCTACTCACAGGTTCTTTGGACTCCTTATGGTACCGGAGCGGACGCGATTCTGCCGGTTTCATACTTCACAGGGGTTATACGATTTTGTGACATCACTGAGGCGTACATGCCTGAGCGTGTTAGTAGGCAGTTCGGGCACCAGCAGAGGATCCCTGGACAACCCCGCCTGGTTCCCACGATATGCATTTTGGCAAAGGGTCAGAAGGGGTACCAGAAGGACTATGGTAACCACGATTATGTTTGGGACGCGTGGGTGGAGCACAGCATGGAGGAGTTCAGGCCCGTTCGCCGCTAGGGGCCACTAGTGACCACATCTTCTCTCGTGACTGATGATTATATGGAGTGGTTTCTGGCTAGGAGTCATGTTCGGATATCTAATCCGATACACGATCCCCCCGTTGACATTCCTCTCGGGAAATTGACACGTGGAGAATATGACGCTGTGTGTAACGCAAGTGAATGTTCATTGCGTCCAAATGACATAGTAGCAATGTTAAAGATGTACGATGAGAAGAACGTGAGCACTCCGATGCACGTCCGTAATGTCATCACAAAATATAGAGAAGAAGAACGAAAAGGGAGGACCCCGCTACAACAATTCCTTAAGTTACTCGACGATCATGAATATATATACTACACGAGGGACGACACTGAGAGTGGCATGATCAGCGACATATTCTTCTCTCACCCATTAGCAATGAAGATGCTAAACTGTTTTCCATATGTTGTACAAGGTGACTGCACTTACAACACCAACTGCTATGGACTGTACTTCTTGCAGTTTGTAGGATTTACTTCCACCGGGCATAATTTCACAATAGCGTATGCGTTCCTCAAGTATCAGAGTGCGGATGATTACATATGGGCATTGGATAATTTGCACAGTCTGCTTACACCTCCCCGGTTGCCAACAGTTTTTGTCACTGATCGTGAATTGGGTTTCATCAGCGCTCTCCGTACAGTTTTTTCCCGACACCGCACACTTCTTGTGTCGGAGGCACATCGAAGTCAATGTTAGAAAGCATGGGTTGATTCATACAGGTAGCGAGGATTTGGCAGAATCATTCATGAGGAGTTTCAATTATGCAATCTCAGCCCCTACCTCCGGCGAATGGGATGAACGTTGGCAAGGGCTTTGTGACCGTTTCAGATCTTATCCTCTATTATTGGATCCGCGATACATGGATTACCCCATACTCTCAGAATATTCTGTTTATGCATACGGATGTGTTACCTCACTTCGGGACCCATACCACAAACAGGACTGAGGGTGAGCATAACAGGTTGAAGAAGGCATTGGGGAGTGCTTATTCTACTTTTGACACGATCTTCAAAAAGGCTCATAAGATCTTGGATATCCAACTAAAAAATATCAAACAGAGTATGAATAGATCAAAGACCAGAACTCCAATTGATTTGAGGACCGGTAATCTGTATCAGAACATATTGACTAAAGTGTCAACGGTAGCCTTGCGCAATATCAGACAAGAGCGGTCTCGTATTCAGAAAATCATTAGAAACCAGCGGGGTCGTAATGGGGGTAATGTCATCACTGAGGCTGCCTGCGGGTGTTACTACAGGCGAACACATGAACTTCCATGTAGTCACGAGATTGCACGGATAGAGGACTGTGGGGGACGGATTGAGTTGTCCTCGATTCATGATTTTTGGAAGAAGTTGGACATTGAAGTAGACAACCCTCCATCTGAGCCTTCAATAAATAAAGACAATTTTCAAGCTATGTTGAATAAAGTTGAGCAAGCACCTGAACCGGTAAGGAGAAAGTTATTCAAAACGATGGAAGAAGGGCTTAATCACCATACGAGAGATGCTTACGAGCCAGATCACATTTCAAAGGCGAATAAACCCCGGACCGGAAGTTCCAGAGAACCGTCAGATTGGGAGCATACTTGTTGGGTATGCTTATTATAAACCACTCCTATTACCTTAATTTGATTGATCCCATAACCTTATTTTACTCTTTGTGGACTTTAGGATATATTGTAAAAAGTACTTGTACTTATTTTAGAATAGTCCACTTTATAGTTGAATAGGCTTAGCAGATTAGGACTCAATTTTTCTAAGTCTGGAAAAATGAGGTAGGTCCATTGCCTACCGCATGTAACCTACCGCATGACCAAGGTGCCGCATTCTCTATGCTTGCCGCAGATAACCTTGCCGCATGGTTCCATCCTACCGCGTGAATATCTACCGCATGGAACCATGGTTGAAGAAACTCAAGTTGGTTCAAACTTAACCATAGTCACACTTGTGTCTTTACCTTGGTTAGTTTTGAACGTTGCAAATTCAAATTTCAAATTTGAATACAACTGTCATCATAGTACAGTTGGACCACCATGACTCTGCAACAAAAGGACAACTCAGACTGAGCTCCAATTAGAAATCAACAGCTCATTGTCCTCTAAACTTGCCCTCCAAGAATTCAAACGGCTAGTTTCTCCTTCAAGGCTATAAATAGTCCTTGTGTTCTTCATTGAACAAAAGCTGAGATTCTAAGAGAGAAATTGCTGTTGAAATTCTTGGTGATTGAAGATCATACTCAAGATTTCCAGAATCCTTTGAATCTTCAAGCACTCAACCTTCAAGTCTTCAACAAATCTCCAGCAACCTTCAAGATCAAATCTCAAGCCTCTCAACACAAGATTCATTAGGCTCTAAAATCATATAGATTTCAAAGATCTCTTGATTCTTACACACACACTCACCCCGATTGATCAATCACATAGATTGAATCATTAGGGATACACTGGTCTAAGTCTAGGATTGTTCTTCATAGAAAATAGGAGTTAATTCAGTTCTTCATCTTTGTAATCTGTACTCAAGAGAATTAATACATCCTCCATTCAAAATCCAAGACTGACCATCTTGGTAAATGACGTAGATCTTTTAACAGATCGAACCTTTCCAAATCATTGTGTCATTTATTTACTGCACTTTACTTTTCTGCAAATTTACTTTAAGTCTTGTTCATCTTGTTCATATTGTTCTTCACTTGTTCATATTAATCTTGTTTGTCTTTTAGTGTTTGATCTTTCAGATTTAAGAACAAGTGTGAATTGTGTTTCTTTGTCTACCTCATTGCCTAAGTTAAAATCTGACTAACTTATCATTTGCCAAAAATGTCTAAGACACAAATTTTCAATCTTTCAACCTACCTCACATTAACCTACTGCACTACTACCTACCGCATATACATCTACCGCACTACCTACCGCAAAAACAAACCTACCGCATTGAACTTATCAAAACCAACTCTAAACTCGTTTCAACGAAAACTTCCGCTGTGCATTTTATACTTGACCGTGTGGTTTTTATCTACCGCAAAATTCAAGTGTAAGCATAAAGGTTGAATTTTGAAAAAGGGTTGAAATTTTAAATAGGCTATTCACCCCCCCCCTCCCTCTAGCCTCTTTTCATACCCTTGTTGTGTCTCTGGGACCAACAAGTGGTATCAGAGCAAACACCTTTATAAAACTTCTGTTTTTCAAGCTTAACAGCTTGGGTGCCGATTCGAAATGGCAAGTCAGAAAACTATGGCAACGGTTAACTTCACTCACGTTCCAGCGTTCGACGAAGATAATTTTGACGTATGGAAACACAGCATTCTAACTCAGTTCTACTCCATGGACGAGCAACTTGGTGATTGTCTTACCATTGGACCATACTTCCCAATGAAAGCTAATCCGGATCCAGAAACCAATGGTGCAAATCCGACTATCAAGAAACCAAAAGCTGAATGGACCGATGAAGAGAAAAGACTAGTTGGAATGGATGTGAAAGCAAAAAGCATACTTCTGAGTACCTTGAGTACGTCACAGCGTCGACAGATCATGGAATGTTCTACTGCAAAAGAACTTTGGGATGCAATTGAAGATTACATCGAAGGAGATCAAGCTTGCAAGGAAAGCAAAAAGTTTGCAATTCAAAGAAGATTCAACAACTTTGCTAAGATCCCCGGTGAATCACTTAGAGCCACTTACGATCGTTATTGTGAGATCGTGAGTACTTATACAGCACTCGGAAAGAAGCTTACCAAGAAAGAAATTAATGTTAATTTTCTTGCCGCTCTTGGTTCACAATATCTACACAAAGGAAACACTCTTGAAGATACCAAGCTTCTAGACGACATGTCTCTTAGAAGCCTCTATGCCAACCTCAAGGTCTTTGATATCAAGCTTAACAACATTGCTGAAATGGAAGGAAAAACAAAGAGCTTATCGTTGGTTGCTCAAAAGGAAGAAGTGATCGAGGAAGAAGATCCAAAAATCTCCACATCAGATTTACTTGATATGGATGATGATGATTTTGCTATGTTCGTGAAAAGATTCCAAAAGTTCAGAAAGACAGCAAGACCCGGATCAACAAGCAAAGCTCCAACAAGGTTTTCAAGGAGTAGCCCTTCAAAGAAGAAAGAGAACTTCAACTTCTCCAAGAAGAAAGAAGATCTTGTTTGTTTTAATTGCAGGAAACCAGGTCACTTCGCATCAGAATGTCCAATTCTCAAGTATGAATATATGAAGAAGAAAAGTAACTTTACTCCAAGGTATTCAAAGCAAAAGGGAATGATGGCTGAAGAAGACTCTACCTCAAAAGAGTTAGCTACATGGATAGAGTCAGACTCTGATGAAAGTGATGAAGATTCTAAAGAAGGTCACATTTGTTTGGTCGTTCAGTCCGATGATGAGGATGATAATAAAAGTCGTCGCTCACCAAATGCCAAACCTAAACGGATAAGTTATACGGCCGATGAACTTGCTGAAAAAGGATTCCTAACTCCGTTTCAAAAGAATGGTGATCTTCTATTTTCAAGATGTGATGTTAGTGCAGCAAAGAAGGCTCTACTAAACCCCAAAGTGAAGGAAGTTCTGTCTACCACACCTCAAGTCAAGTTTGACATTTCCCCCGATGAACAAGAAAAGATGTTTGCAAAAGCTGAACAGGTAATTAGTAAGTTTTCTGGCATGAAGGAAGCTTTAGAACTTTCAACTGAAGAAATTTCCCAGCTTAAGACGGAGAAATCTCTACTAAGATCTGAACTCACCCTCCTTAAGGAGCAGATCAAGAGCATGACTCCTCTTACTGATCGAAACCATTTCTTAGAAGAACAAAATGCTATATTTAAAGTTAAAAATGATGAATTGGTCGCTGAGATAAATGACTTGAAAAGGATCACTAATGAGTGGACCAATTCTCGTGTCACTATGGAACAAATCTTAGAATCCCAAAAGCCTAGTGGTGATAAGGAAGGCTTAGGATTTCAAACTAATGACAACTTTAAATGTGCATCTTGTTGTGAAAGAGATGAGAAATTTACCCAGCAGACTTTGGAAGGGTCGAAGGCTAAACATCATGTTTCAAAGGGTGTAGGACAAGAACCAAAGAAGAAACTAGAGTTCAACTATGTCTACCCTAAGAAACAAACTGGTAAGGCAAAGTTGAAAGGTATTGCCATGGATGAACCTACCGCAGAGGCTTCCTCTAGCAAGGTAGATGGCGCTCCCTACCGCATCCTGCCGCGAGGTCAATCGACCGCACCAAGGAAGATGGCGACCGCAAGGAAACCATCGACCGCAAGTGGCGGCAAGGCAGCAAAGTTCAAAAGGATGAATTTTGTTAAGGAGACCTCATCCATACCTGTAAATGATGTTGTGCTCAAGACTTCAACGAAGTTTGTTAAAACTCAGTTGGGTGGCTTCCACCATTGTTCCGTGTGTGATGGTTATGGTCATAAGGCTGCTGAATGTCTTTTGAGATTCACACCCAATCCCAGAAAGAGTAACCCTCCTTCTGTGAGGCAGGTGTGGGTCGTCAAAAGTTGCTAACCCTTTGGACCCAAAAGAATAAAAAGGGGACCTTGTTCTTAAATGTTTATTTTATAGGTTCTCTGCTTAATGGTTGGACTCTCCAAGGATAGATCAAGTTTATGGTATCTCGATAGTGGCTGTTCAAGGCACATGACCGGAGATATCAACTTATTGGAAGATGTCCGTGAAGAAAAAGGGCCATCAGTAACCTTCGGAGATAATAACAAAGGAAAGACTGTAGGATATGGAGTCATTCGTAAAGGAAAAATCACCATCCAAGAAGTCTCTCTAGTTATTGGACTACAACACAATCTACTCTCAATATCTCAGTTCTGCGACAAAGGATTGCAATGCCGCTTCACTTCAAATTTCTGTCTCATCAAAGATGGCATATCCGGCGTCACTTTGCTCAAAGGGATTCGTAAGAAAAATGTTTATGTTGTTGATTTTAACTCATCTTGCATTTCTTCTAATCTCTGTTTTGTAGCAAAGAATGTTAGTGAGAATAGTTGGCTGTGGCATAAAAGACTAAGTCACTTAAACTTCAAGTATCTCTCCAAGATTGGTAGAGAAAATCTAGTTCGTGGTCTACCCAAAGTAGCTGATCACCACGATGAGAAGTGCACAGCATGTCAACTAGGCAAACAACCAAAATCGTCTTTCTCCAGCAAGACGACCCCTTCAACTTCAAGATGTTTGCAATTACTTCATATGGACCTGTTTGGACCTGTTTCTACCGCAAGTATTGGAGGAAATAGATATTCCTTAGTTGTGGTAGATGATTATTCAAGATATACGTGGGTCGAGATGATGAGCTCCAAAGATGATTGTTATGACATTTTGACCGCACTCTTTAGACAGCTCCAAACACAAAAAGAAGATGACATCGTTAGTGTTCGATCCGACAACGGTACAGAATTCAAGAACAACGGTGTTGCTCAATATTGTGATGATCATGGTATTGACCACAACTTCTCTGCTGCTGGAGTTCCACAACAAAACGGTGTAGTGGAAAGAAAGAATAGAACGTTGATAGAGGCCGGAAAGACAATGACTGCTGAAGCAAAGCTACCTCAATACTTTTGGGCTGAAGCCGTCAACACAGCATGCTTCACTCAAAATAGATCCCTCATCAACAAGATCTACAACAAAACTCCTTATGAACTTTGGAGAGGAAGAACCCCCAACATAGCATACTTCAAGATATTTGGATGCAAATGCTTTATACTCTACAACGGTAAAGAACATCGAGGTAAATTTGCTCCTAAAGCCGATGAAGGTATATTTATTGGGTATGCTAAACACTCAAAAGCTTTTCGTGTATTTAATAAAACCACTCTTAAGATAGTTGAATCCGTCCATGTTACTTTTGATGAACATTCTCTCCTTGAGCCACATATGGCTCCAAATGTTGTTGATGATTTTGTTGAGATAAATGAGACAGGTACAACTCAACCACAAAATCAATCAACTCAAGGAAACCCATCTACCTCAACTGCACCTCCACCTACCTCATATGAAGCACCAGAAGCTACCTCATCTGCTGCTACCTCAAATGGAGTTGAAGTTGAGACACCCATAAATGTTGAAGAACCTATCCCTCAAATTACTTATGATTGGGATGGCTCAAATGATGTACCACTAGAAGACTTACAACCACCATCAACTCAACCAGATATACCTCAAGAAGTTCGTGAGGTTAGAGATCACCCAATTCAGAATATCATTGGTGACTTGCATTCTGGTATTAGAACAAGAAGATCAACTATGATGCACTTACCGCATTCATATCTCAAGTTGAACCTAAGAAAGTTGATGAAGCACTCCAGGACTCAATTTGGGTTGTGGCTATGCAAGAAGAGCTCAACCAATTTGAAAGATGTAAAGTTTGGACCTTGGTTCCAAGGCCACAAGATCAAGGAGTGATTGGTACAAAGTGGGTGTTCCGAAACAAGATGGACGAGAATGGAAGCATCACAAGGAACAAAGCTAAGTTGGTTGCACAAGGATATAGACAAGAAGAAGGCATTGATTATGATGAAACATTTGCCCCCGTTGCAAGACTCGAAGCTATAAGGATATTCTTAGCTTATGCCTCTTACAAAAGATTCAAGCTATATCAAATGGATGTGAAGAGTGCATTTCTCAACGGAGAACTTCAAGAAACCGTCTTTGTTGCTCAACCGCCCGGATTTGAAGATCCCAAATTTCCAAATCATGTCTACAAACTCCGTAAAGCCTTGTATGGACTCAAACAAGCTCCACGAGCATGGTATGATACTCTATCTAAGTTTCTCTTTGAAAAGGGATTCAAGCGTGGTAAGATCGACACAACTTTATTCATTGCTAAATATAATGATCATACTTTACTTGTTCAAATATATGTAGATGATATTATTTTTGCTCTACTAATGATTGTTGTGTAAGCGTTTTGAGAAACTCATGAAAAGCAAATTTGAGATGAGCATGATGGGAGAATTAACATTTTTCCTTGGGCTACAAATCAAACAATGTGCTGAAGGCATCTTCCTCAATCAAGCAAAATATACAAAGGACCTTATCAAGAAATTTGGACTTGAAAATGCAAAGGCATACGACACTCCTATGGGTACTGGTAACAAGCTAGATAAAGACTTGAAAGGTAAGAAGGTTGATCAAACCTTATATCGAGGTATGATTGGCTCTCTCCTATACTTAACTGCTAGTAGACCAGATATCATGTTTAGTGTTTGCGTTTGTGCACGTTATCAAGCTGATCCTAGAGAAGCACATCTTATTGCTGTTAAACGAATTATTCGATATCTATCTGGGACTATTAACCTTGGACTTTGGTACTCCAAAGATTCAACTTTTGATCTTATAGGTTACTCAGATGCAGATTATGCAGCATGTACCATTGACAGGAAAAGCACGAGTGGAACTTGTCATTTCCTTGGAAATCGACTAGTTTCATGGGCAAGCAAGAAACAAGCCTCAGTCTCTGTATCTACCACAGAAGCTGAATATATAGCTGCTGGAAGCTGCTGCTGCCAAGTGCTGTGGATGAAGCAACAATTGGTTGACTACGGAATCAAAGAAGAAAATTGTCCAATCTTTTGTGACAATACATCTACCATTGCTGTCTCCAACAACCCTGTCATGCATTCCAAGACCAAACACATTGATATCAAATACCATTTTCTCAAGGATCATGTGGAAAAAGGTAATATCCATCTAGAGTATGTGAGTACTGATGATCAAATCGCAGACATTCTCACTAAAGCTCTCGATTCCAAGAGATTTAGGTATCTAAGAGGAGAAATGGGTATGCTTGAACTTTAACTTGTCCATACAAATTTCTTGTACTAATGTTTGTCAAAAGTTCAAACTCAAGATAGGTACACGGCAGACATATCATGGTCAAGCAAATACCATTAATTTTTCAATTCCTCAAATTGACCGCACCTCCAGTTTGCCGCATCATTCAAATGTTGCCGCACACTTCACACTGCCGCGTAAATCTTGTTACCTCATTATAATACTTCATCTCAAAAGCTAAACCAAGCAAGGTAAGACCTCAATCGACCGCACATGTCACGGTCTATCTTCAAGTTACCGCACTCTAAGGCCCCAGGTAAGTCTTTCTAACTTAGAAATATCTAGGTTGCTTAGATCTAACCTACCTCAAGGGTATTAAGGTAACTTCCTCTTTTCCCTCGTTTTATTTAATTCAAATTTTTTGGAGCATTAAATTTTCATTTAATTTTTATTCCTTAAAACTATTTATGAGCCGTCATTGGCTATTGATTTGACACCTAGTAACCTTACATTTAATTCGAATAGACAACCTAGGTCACCTCAGTACCTTTTCAGAGTTAACCTCCCAACTTCCCATCACTCTGACCTCTGCATAACCCCTTCACCAAACCGTCCCACTATCTTCTTCTCCACCACTCTCTGCTTCTTTTACTTTCTCAGAAAATCACTTTCTCTAACCTCTCTCTTAAACCTCTCTTTCTAAAACTCCATTCTCTCAAAATCTCTCTATATAATGTCTAAGCATCAATCCAAGAAGTCTTCAAAATCAGTTGAATCAAGAGACGAACCTCAAATTCAATCTACTCCTCCAGTTGTGGTCATGGTATGAATCTCTTGAACTCGCCATTATTGCTATTGGTGAAAATTTGAAAACCTTTCATATTCCTTGAAATTTTCTTTGATTTCTTGCATTATTGGTATGCAAATCTTGCATTGATTGTTTATTTCTTGGTTCTAGTTCATATATTTGTAGATTTCATAGTACTTTATCCAGATTTTTTTGGTTGAATTCATTTTAGCCAAATGGGTTTTTGAATTTTCAACATTCAAACACTTTTCCCTTTTAATTTCTGAGTTTAATGTTGATTAGTTCATGAAATTGATGAAATTTTCTACTTTATTTGCATTTCCGATTCTATCTATGCATTTCGTTGAGTTTCAGTCAATTTCTGGGTATCTGGGTTTAGTTCGACCTATGGTGTTCTTGGTGTTCCTTTAAGTGTTCTTCGTGTTCTTAACGAATTAACTTTTTTGATCCTTGTTAATTTACTTGCTTTTGATATTTGTGTTTCTGCCCTATTCACATTTGATCTTGTATGGTCAAACACTTCCATGTTTGCGGTATTGTTGTTAACATCTCTACCTACCGCATCCTTTTGTTACCGTGCCTCCCTTGACCGCACCATCATTGCTTTACACTCTTGTCAAGTGACCGCACGGCCTACCTCGTTTTCTAAACTTTAATTTTTGCTTTGTTTCAGGACTTAAACCATTTCATTCCTGGGATAGTCATAGACCTGCAGATCTCAAGAAGGATGCCATTGGCCGCAATATCTTGGGTCGCATGCACAAATCTGGAATTCTCCCTCCTTTACATTGATCAAGATTTCATCTTCCGCTTTTGTTGACGAATTCTTCAGTTCGGCTGTTGAAATGGAAAGTCCAGAAGAGCCTGCCGCACATCCTAAATTCCTTAAAGCCACTGTTATGGGAATCCAATGGCTTTTGATGCTAGTGACATTGCCCATGCCGTGGGAATCAAGAAAAGCAAGGACTTTGATACGATTTCACGGCAGGAGACCCTTAGTCTGGCTAAGAAACTAGCAGGCACGGCAGACATTCTCAAAATACAGCGTAAGGACGTTGGTGAAATAATGTACCTATTGGCCATCTGGTAGATCATGCCCATTATGCAAGACTGGCACTCATGCCAACTTAATCACACTCAATGGATGATCTCTGCTGCTATTTATCTTGGCAAGCGATTAGGGATTGGGGTCAAATCATGTATGATATCCTGCGAGCCAATATTCTCTCATATAAGGATGCGGCTGATGAAGGCGAGACCAAGTACCACACGAACAGTAGGTTGATTTCCTACTTGATGAGTCACACAATCAGAATTAGGAATTGTATGAACAGAACAAGAATTATAAGGTTCCAATCCCTACCTCCAAAGACTTCTGCCGCAAATCTATGAAGACCAATTACCGTGGTAATTTTGGTGACGAATGTACCGCTCCTATCTTTTAAGAGATCCCATTGAAGAATACATCCCTCCAAAGTACTCAAACGAGGTCAAGCAAACCTTGGTGATCGCATGGTAAGTGATGTAGAGGCTGCCGAATTTGAACAAGACCGCAAGAATGCTGCCGCCATGAAGGCTCGTGAAAAGGGTAAGAATGTTGAACTCCCATCTCCTCCAACTTCTGTTAAAAGGCAAAGAGAAGGTTGGGGAACCGACAAGGAAGTCAAGACCAGTTTCCCCAGGGCGTCAGATTGCACCTACCGCACCTGTTCGTCCTGCTGCCGCGCCAAAACCTCCAAAAATCTAAGGTCATTCCTACTGCACCTCCAATGTCTCCTTCCCCATCCCCTGAACCTCAACCAAAATCCAAAGTCTCCCAAATCCCTCTCTTCCAAACCTGCCGCGCCAAAACAACCCTATGTGTTCCTCAATCTACCGTGCCTTCTCTCAAATCCAAACCTTCTATATCCCTCAAACAGCACCTAGTCAGGGGGAGTCTTTGACAAGAAAAGATCTCATACCCCTAGCCCAGTCAAAAGTCTCCAAAAAGGCTAAGGTGGCTAAGCAACCTCACCTGAGGTAATCTCCCCACCCTTTCATCTGACGAAGAAATAGTGGTTGCCCCTCAAAATTCAAAGAATTTTGTTCTGGATGCCCAAGAGGCTGATATGGAAGAAGTGAGTGGCTCTGAGAATGAGGATGATGCTGCCGCAGAAGAGGATGAGCAGTCTGAGGATGCAATGAAAGTGAAACGAGGAACATGCTGTTGAGAAGCCCATTGATAAGGGATTGGTTGATGAGAGTTCTGAGGAAGAACATGGAGATTCTGCCGCAAGTGACAAGTCTGCCGCAGAAAAAGATATGGATGTTGAGCATATTGAAGACGATATTGTTCCTGAGAAGGTCGATACTCTTATTGATATTGAGGATGGTGATGATGATGCTACCACATCACCAAGGCTAAGGTCTCCGAACAAAACATTGAGGTTCCTCCTACCGTGC
>JAOWBW010002260.1:0-103065 GCA_026119855.1 Campanula takesimana
GTTATATTTTTAGAGTTACCTTTTCATCTCTTCGATTTCTGGGAAAACACTGCTCACATGTATTTTAGTTGCAAAATAAGCATTTGACAATCCTATTTTACATGTACATAAAATCCCAATAAGATTAGATTTTTTTAAAAAAAAATGCAACAACATATAACCATTGCCTAATATAATTCCTTGATATATCTTTGGTTTCATGTTTTGCAGGAGAACAATCAAAGGACCAGGACCACGGTTTCGATATGGGTAAGGATCTGAGGGGCATAGTCATCCAAAAAGTAACACTCAACTTGTTCTTACTGCATTAATATTTTCTTTTTGTTATAGTAATGTGCTAATAATTTAATCTAGGCAGATATATAATACATTTGAAGAAAAAACAATTTTTTTTTACAAAAGACATTTGGGATTTTTTTTCTTAGATACCTGGTATCTTGAAGGTAGACTTCAACAAACTTTTTCCCAGGCGATAGTCTATTTGCATGCTGATGCGTTAGAGTACCTTTGCCAACCACTTTTCCAACAATATCTGTAAGTGAGGATAGTAAAAACTTTTAGTAATATAAATATAAAAAAATTGTTTAAATTTTAAATAGTAGAATAAAATGAAATACCTATTAGCTCACTTCTTTCCACATCGGGAATAGAACTAATATTGGGAAAGGATACTAAATGAAATATATCTTTGGGAAAATTCATTCCCCTAACACTTAAGACTTCAGTAGAATCCATAAACATCAACTTGAATTGGTGTTTAACTATTTTAAATCCACGATTGTTTGTCACCAAAATATTTGACAAATAATAAACTTCATGCTCTCTTATCTGTGATGAAAATTGTTGCATGAGTGACTTGGGGATGGTTGCTTGCATCCTCGTCCCCTAAAAAAATCATCAGAATATAAAAATGTTAAATATATGAATAATAAAAATAATCAATAGCTTGAAATAAAAAAAATATACAACCTCTGAATCTATAACAACCATCTCTTCACTCTCCGGAAACTGAACATCGGGCTTCGGTTCAACTTTCCATTTGGAAGCTATCCTCACGTGGACATTCCAATCCGATCGCCCCCTTCGAATTGAACTTAAGAGAGTAACGGGCATCTCCATAGTGAAAAGTACTTTATGGTCAAGGAGAAGAAGAAAGAAGTGAATGTGTGTAAAGACTGGTGAAATCATGCATTTATATTAGGAGACTGCAACGTTTCACATTCCATGTAACTTTTGAATTGTTTTTTTTATTTTTACACAGTTTTTATTATGAGGTTATTTGTAACAGTAAGTACCTAATTTAATTAT
The DNA here is from genome assembly GCA_026119855.1 of Campanula takesimana. Classification (NCBI taxonomy): domain Eukaryota; kingdom Viridiplantae; phylum Streptophyta; class Magnoliopsida; order Asterales; family Campanulaceae; genus Campanula; species Campanula takesimana. The sequence continues at coordinate 1,309 of JAOWBW010002260.1, forward strand.
TATTTGATTGTATTGTATTTGAATCTTAGCAAATGTGATACATAACAACTGGGTTGACTCGCTTTGCAAATTAAATAGCAAATGTGATACATTGCATGGTCACAGAATATTAATGTGCAGCTGTTCAAAATTATTTCAAAGCTGCATTAATAAGCTAGGTCAATTATGGGCATACTTGAAGAATGAAAGGAAAGGGATCTAATAAATAGTTACAGAATGACCTTCTGCTTACCACTGGCTTTTCGATTTCTGGGTTGATTTTTAATTATTCCGTTTCTATGCATGATAAGTGTAGTTGTTAGTAAATACTTGCTCAGTTCGTATACCGAGGTCAACAGAATGATACATTGCCAATTAATTACACTGTTAATAAGGGGCAATTTGGACATTTTAACTATGTTAATAAGGACAGTTTGGACATTTTATCTGAGTGAAATTTGGGCGGGAAAATGGGATGCTTCATGCACTCCTGTTTTTATATAGTAATAGATTTCAGGAGAGGAAATAAAAAAGGGCTTTTAAGCCAAAGACGAGCTATTGCTCCTACCATCAGGAGCCTTACCATCAGAACTTTCATTACGAGCACATGAAGATAGGTTTTGAATATCAAATTCAGAAATCATACGTGGGCCTCTAGGAGATAGCTGCAAATTATCAATAATAACATCACTGGAGTGAGTTCTAATTGAAGAGTCCTCAACCATAATTTCCGAATCAGAATCACCTTTCTCATCTTCCACAAAAACTTTGTCTTCATCAATAATAATGGTATTAGGGCTGGGACCATTGTTGGAAACCCCAACATTAACAACATTACTTTTAGAGAAAACCCTTTCCTCTTCAAGCTCGATAGAACCATCCTCAACAATAACATTATTACTCGAATTATTTTCATTTGAACCCCCATTATTCAGGCTGCTTGTAACTTTAAGAGAGTTAGGGGAAACAAAGGGAGCACCTCTCTTAGGGAGGAAACTAAATCCACTTGTAACCAGATTTGAAAACATATTTTTAGAACCAATAGGGGAGGAGGGCTTAGTAGCCTTAGAAGATCCAGCAACATGCATATCACCACCAACAAAAGAGGACATACCAGATTTTAAAGGGGTAACCTTAGAAGTATGAATCACGGTTTCTTGATGAGATTTCTTAGCATCATTAGGGTTTGCATGAGAGGGAATGGGAGCGCGTGACGGCTTAAAACCAGTAACAACATTCCTACCATTATGCAAACCTTGACTTGCTGCACTAACAATAACATCTTGATCAATTTTCTGTTTAACCTGTCCTTCTAGACCATTTAAAGAAGCTTCAACACCCTCATTCTGAGTTTTATTCTTAGCTACATAAATCTGAATCTGCTTGTCCTTTCCACCCTTAGCCATCGTAGGATTTGAGATTGGAGCATCATCTTTAGGTACATATTGTTGTTTAGGTTGCAAAAAGTAACAAGTATTCATATCATGGCCCAACTTATACAATGTTTGCAGTATAAGGGAAGATTATCATACTCAATGGGCTGCCAAAAGCTATCAAAATCATCCCCACAATCAACATAAACCCTAGAGGGCAGCTTCTTCAATAAATCAACCTGTAACAACATTTTAGCAACACTCGGCCTTGACAAATTTGCTGTAGGTTGATCAATGGATAAAGGTTCACCAAAAATACGAGCTATAGAAAACAAACAAACCTTATTGAACATGTGAATTGGCAAACTGGGCAGCCCTACCCAAACTGGAAACAAAGAGGATTCCCTACCTGGATGCCAGGATGGAGACCATATAAAAACCCTCATCGGGAACCTCCCAAGATGCCATTGCTCCTTCGACCAAAGTCTATTAAAATCCCCCTTATGAACCAACTGAATCAGAATGTGTTTAGCATCAACATGTCCCAATTTAAAATCAGCTTTCAACCCAAACTTAATAAAGTGTTGACGAGTAATCTCCATAGAAGGACGACCATGCGAAAACTTACCAACAAGTGTATATTTGAATGGCTGCGCTAGGGTTTGTATCATCTCCTTGGAAAGTTTGATAGCCGGCTCACCTTTGTGGGTAGACATCGGAACAAGATTAATTGTAGGGGCCGAAGGAATAGCAGATCCTTTGAGTATCGACGCAAAGGATTTCAGATTTGTAGGAGATTGGGGTTGCGGAATATCAGGAATACGAGTGGGAGGAGGATTAGGAGATGCGTCATTAGGCAACACATTGGAAATTCCTTGTCCGCTAGTATTTCCTTGTGCACAAGGGAATCCTTGGCCGCAAGGGACAACTTGGGCGGCGCTGGGATTTCCATCCAAAATCTGGACTCCATGCACATTAGGGAAGCACGAAGTATCAACATTAGGAAACCTACTAGAACCATTAAGCACTCCAGATGAAGCCATGAAAGATTGAAGATCCAAGAAAATCTGAAACCCTAATTAGGGTTTCGAAGGTAGCAAGAAGAAAGCTAGAGGAGAGAGAAGAGAGAAAAAGTCAAACGGTCAATCATTGCTTTTCTGATATCCGTCCTACTTTTGAAGTTTCTTTGCCCATAACCTCCGACCTACTCTTAGTATTTCCTTGCCCGGCATCATTCTGAACCTTCTCATTCAGTTTGACATCATTCTTTATTGCCTCTTGTCTCGGTTTCAAGAAATAACATGTAGAAACATCATGCCCAAGCTTATAACAATGTTTACAGTAGTATGGCAGATTAAGGAACTTTAAAGATTTATAAAAGCTTGAGAACTCATCACCACAATCAATAAAAACTCAAGAAGGAAGCTTCTTTAAAAGGTCAACCTGCACCAAAACCCTAGCTTCACTTGGTCGAGAAAGGGTAGCCGTAGGCTGATCAATGGAAAGAGGTTCTCCAAAAATTCTGGCGATGGAAAACAAACAAACCTTATTGAACATGTGGATTGGAAGACCCGAAAGGCTCACCCAAACTGGGAACAATGATGTATTTCTCCGGATGCCACGAGGTAGTCCACCTAAAGACCCTCATCGGATGTCTACCAAGGCTCCAAGATTCACGAGACCATAGCCTATTGAAATCACCTTCATGCATTAATAGAATCAGAATATGCTTGGCATCAACGTGACCCAAGACAAAATCTGCCTTCAAACCAAATTTCACAAAGTATTGTCGGGTTTCTTCCATATTAGGGCGACCATGTGAGAATTTGCCAATAAGTGTGTATTTAAATGGCTGAGCAAGATTAGTGATCATCTCCTTCGTAAACTTAAGGGCAGGTTCACCCTTATAAGTGGACACCGGAACAACATTAATGGTCGGAGTAGGAATAACCTGGGGATTCTTCAACATAGAGGCGAATGATTTCTTTTGCGTGGGAGATGACGGCGCTGCTAGGGTTTCTTGAGGGGTAGCCGCATCAATAATAGGCGCCGCATTAGGGATCATAACGTGGGATGGGCTGGCCTTGTCAATATGTGCGTTAATGGAAGGAAAAGAAGCCGGTAAAACCATGAAATCGGACGGACGGCAGCAACCCTAATTAAGGTGACGGCAAAAGCAAGGAGTGAACTAGAAAAGAGAGAAGAGAGAAAAAGTCGACGCGGCTGCCTTTCCGTTGAAAATGTGAACCCTATGCTTACACCTTGATGACAATTGTGGGATTCTGAATAGTGGGATCCTGTGTTATTAACTTACGTTTTGATAACAATCATGGGATACCCGGTTGTAAATCTTGGGCCATTAACTTACGTCTTGATGACAGTCGTGGGATTTAAAGTTTGCTGATGCAGATTTCGTTGCTCACCCATGATCTTGGATGCGCGGTGAGGATAAATTTGTACTGAGAAACAACTTTGCTTGTTCCAATTATGAAAATATCCATTTGTTGACAACTCAATGTTCCATCTTGAACCGGGTTCAGATTTGACCTCTTGGTCTAAAGCAGGGCTTTTTCTTACCTTTCTGTTAAAAGCAGGGCTTTTCTGGAATTTCCCAAGAAAACATGGTTTTCTGAGACTTTTCTTGGGATACCTCGTACGAGGGAACGATGTCTCGTACGAGACTTCTCTGTTTTTTGCGCAGAACTGAGGCATATTAGGCGCTGAAAGTGATTTTCAAATCACTTTTCCTATTTCATTCTCGGGAGCTTTCGACCCTAGGCGATTTCCTCACTCAAAAATCTTTGTTTTCACCAAGTTCTAGTGATTCCCAACCCTTTTAAATGGCCGGTGTGCATCGTTCCCACAAAGAGCACCTCTTTGGTAGGCATATGAAGGGTAAAGTGTGAGCGATGGATGAGTTGTGCCCGTTCCCGGAGGACCACGTTTCTCATGCCGTTCGGACTAGGCGGGTAAGGATCTCTTCCTTTGATTGAGTTTCCACATCAATTTCGTTGTTGCATGTCTCAATTTAGTGTTCTAGCAATTCGACTTTCGCCAATTTTTCGCCTAGAATTATCGCTGCTAGGGTTTATCGTGCATGGCTGATCTTTTGATATAATTTCACCCTTGTTGATGCTGAAAATCATTGTACTATGGTAGTACATGATTTCGACTGTCGTTCTAGGCAATTCTGTGACTTTTCGGGTAAAATGCTTGAATGAGGATTTTACCGTTTTTCTGACATTTGTTTCTTTTGTCTCTGTTGTTTGCAGTCATTCAGGGTGATCAATAACTGTAGAGGCAGCGTACGAGCGGTCGCAGAGAGGTGGGCAACTCTCAATGGTGAGGTGAAGGAAGAGATCGAGATCCTCGGGTTGAAACCCTTCTTTGACGGCCTTGTCGGTGAGAGGAGGAATGTACACTTGCTCCAGGCCATCCGGGAGTGCTGGTGGGATAGTACTCATACCATGCACATGCGGTGGGGGGGAGGCTACCATGACCCCTACTGACTTCCATGCAATTACTGGGCTTGCCATCGTCGGTGAACCGCTTGAGGTGGATGCGGAATTTACTCCTAGCAGGGACGACATGATGCATTTTCTGGGATTCTCTTTGCGTACCCTAGGCAAGGGTGTCCCTCTGAAGGCCTTGAGGGATAAGGTCGATGCCTATGTGACTGTCAATGCTGGCCAGATGCATCTGACCGGTACCCGTATTGCAGCTGTCCGTGGTTTTCTGTGGTGGGCCTTTTCTGAGACGCTTTTTGCTAACCATGCGTCGACCCATGTTTGGTCTCTTTACTTTCAATCTTCAAGACAACACCGTCATGTTCCCAAATACTCTGAGATGGCGCCGGGATAACAGGGATACCCGTGATGAGCAGGCCGAGGGGGCTGACATGATGGTGGAGCGCATGAGGCTGTATTTTGACAGATAGGAGGCCGTCCCTGAGTCCGCTGTCGCTTTTTTCCCATGGCAGAGTCTGGGCATTGATCATGTTCATGGGTTTGCCGGTATGAGGCTGTTGATGAATGGCCTTGGCGAGGGATGCTTCTGCTTAGGAGAGAGAGTCTCTCGCCAGCAGGGTGGTGGCAGACTCAACGTCGTTGTCCCTTTTGACCTGCCGGCTCATATGCTTAATTCTTATGCCATCGCGGAGGAGGAGAGAGGGGACCTCATTATTGGTCAGGATGCTTTTGACCACATGTCCTTGGAGGCTGATTATCAGGACTTCCTTGCTCGTCTCATGCCCCGATTGATTATAGAGGGTGATCAGGCTCAGGCCCAGGGAGTTATCCACGTCCCTTTTCGTCCACAGCTTGGACCAGCTTCCTTTACCTACAGCATGGCTGAGGGGATAGAGAGCGTCGAGGACCTTCCCGCCCAGTATGACATGCCTGAGGAACTCGTGCCTCCTGCTGATGCGACCATGGTATGATTTATGACCTTCTGTCATTTCTGTCATTCTACCATTTCATCTTTCTGTTTATTATTTATCTGAAGATTCTGACATCTCTATTCAACAGGTGCCTATTGCCGAGTATAGACAGGTCGCGGGACGGCTTGCCCAGTTCATGGCCTATGCCAAGAGGATGAAGAGAGAGACAGCGGGGCTGCTTGGACGGTTGGCTCATCAGACGGCGGAGCTAGCTTCTTCCGGGAAGAGGCCTCGGACCGACGGATGATAGTGTGTCAATGGTGACACATCCTAGATAGGATCCCCCATTCTCCCCTTTTGTTGATGATGTATTTATTGCCTCGGCTTAGGCGAAGACATTTTTTCTTTCTTTGGCTTGTACCTATGCAACAGTTATTTCCTAACTCTAACACACAATACATTTGTTAATTTTAGTTTTATTTCTGACTGTGTAAATGTATTGACTCATATCCGGTTGGTCAACCGAGGGGTAATTTTATGAGATGGATTCGCGTTGGGCCATTTATATGTGATGTATGAACTGTTTCAGGTGAATTTCTGAGGTGATTGAGACATGTTTTGACTTGTTGGGCAACCTGGGATTTGAGCAGAGTTATCGCTGTTCTGAACTGGGAGATGCCTCGTACGAGACATCGATGTCTCGTACGAGTCATCCTTTCAATCTGCGGCTGTTTCTCTTTTTTCCTCAAGGATTTGGTATCCAAACTTGTATATAAACACCTCTAGTCCGTCCTAGAATACCATGCAGCCTTGAATCAGTTCTGGGAACCTTTCTTTTGGAGTAGAATTCTCAACCTTTTGCTCCCAATGGCCCTAAGTAAGTCCGTTCCTTCATCAATAATTGTTGCTGAGTTTTCCTTGGACTCGAGTTTAGTGGAACGCTACAAGAATGACTTAGCAACGTTCTTTCGTTCGTTCAATAAACCTCGCCAAGAGAGATTTGTGGAGATGTTCGGGTTTAAGATTCTTTTCACCTTGAAGAATCTAAAGCCGGAATAGGACCTCTTAAAGGGAGTTGCACGCTTCTGGGATCCATCGACTCACCTCTTCAACTTTTCACTTAACGAGATGGTCCCTACCGTAGAGGAGATGGCGGTTATCTTGGATATGCCGTTGACCGGGGTGATTACGGTTCCTAATTGTGACAAGGTACCGGCGGAGTCTCTTAGGGACTTATTGAGTATTGGCCTTCCTAAGGCGCAGAGTTACGTTCATAACCACTATGTCGATCTCCACGCTTTGCCTAGGAGATTTAAAGGTCGGGTGACTCGTGGTCACGGTGTGGATTCCCAGTGCTGCCTCTTGGCATTATGCTTATTTCGGAGCGTGCTTTTCATGAGCAAGTGTGGCATGGCAGACACGGAGCTCGTGGACATCGTTCTGCAATCTAGAGGACGGGCCTTCAACATAATCCCTCTCATCTTGGGGGAGACCCTTCATGGTCTTGATGAGTTACACCGAACCGGCTCTATGACTCGGAGAAGTCCATTATTGTTGACCATTTGGCTTAGAGAACACTTCAAATTGTTTGACTCTCCGATCGAGTATTCACCTTATACTTTCCATAGGCGGAGACTGTTAGTGAAGGGTCTCAGCATTGAGGAGTGGGCTCATCTTTTTCCTAAAGCGGAGACCAATGATATTGCTTGGTGCCCATCCTTCTAGAAGGTGAGGAGGTTTATATCTAATACCCTTGGGTACGACAGGGTCGTCCTTCCGGGTTTGAGGGACTCCTCTTTCTATTTTGGTCGAAGGGTAATGCGGCAATTCGGTCAACAGCAGGACACTTTCTTGTCAGGGGGACGGCCTCGAGACATTTCTTTCATGGACTCAGAGTTCTCTACGAGCTTGGCTCGCGCTTGGGGGCAAGGCACCACTATGGATCGTTGGACCAATCTTCGTCATGATGGAGGGAGCATCTATTTGTCGGATAAATACTTGAATTGGTTTCTCTCGGAACTCCATCCTAGTGTCGAGGGTATTGATGAGATCCGCCGCTCTCTGTTGGGGGACCAATTCGAGCCTAGCTTGGATTTGAGGAAGAAGGAAGCTAAGGAGGATCCTTCTAATGTCAGAGTAGATGCCACTCAAGACTTTATGGATAGTGACTTCTACGGGAAGAGAGCGAACGGACTTCCCGGCAAATTCCAAGCTCTGGATAGGCCTCATGAGTTTGCGAGACTGACTCCCTCGGTGTTCAGTCGACTCGATGTTCCTCCTGGTTTCGAGATACCTTTGCACAAGAGGAAGAGGGATGACAAGGCGGATCGTGGTCAAGCCCCTACTAAGTTAAGGAAGAAATAGGTCCTTAGGAGTATCGAGAGATTGCCATAGATAGACCAATGTTTAGACTTTTTGTATTTTATTTATTTTTCTTTTGCAAGTTGGTATTCATGTTAGAAATTTTCTTATTGCTTTCTTGAAATGCATTCAATTAATAAGAAGACGATATTTTGATTTTATTTATTGAATACACCGGACCAAAAGCTGCCTACGTTCTCCTTTTACATCAATTAAATAAGGAGCTCAGGTCATCGTAGTTCTTGTTTAAGAAAGAGAAAAATATGTCTGCTGACTGACATGTCTCGCACGAGACATAAGTGTCTCATACGAGACTGTCCCCACCTTTTTTTTTGTTATGCACACCCTGATTTTTGCCTAGACCGCCCTTTCAGGTTTTCAATCTAGCGGGCTTCTTTTCTCGTGCTCTCTGCTCTAACTTTTGCATAGGCCGCCCTTACGGGTTTTCAACCTAGCGAGCTTTCCTCTTTTCTTTTCTTTTGAAGCAGGGGACGGACTTATGCATAGTACTTCTTCAGCTTGTCCACGTTGACGGGCTTCGGCAGTTGATCTCCATCTAGGTCTGCGAGTTGTACCACTCCTCCGGAGAATACCTTCTTGACGATGTAAGGGCCTATCCATCTTGAATGGTCCAGGACGATGTTCGCGTAGGACAAGGTCCCCTTCTTTGATGTTTCTGGTCTTGACTTTCTTATTAAATGCTCGGGCCATTCTCCGTTGATATGCTTGGATATGCTCGGCGGCTCGGAGTCATCGTTCATCTAGCAGGGCTAGTTGTTCATAATGGCTGTCTAACCATGCGACATCATTCACTTGGTTTTCCAGGAGAACCCTTATTGATGGTACTTCTAATTCGATTGGTAGCACTGCTTCCATCCCATAGGCTAGGGCGTATGGAGTTTCACCGGTGGCAGTACGGATTGAAGTGCGGTAGCCCCAGAGTGCAAAAGGTAGCTTGTCGGGCCAGTCTCTGCCAGTCTTAGCCATTTTCCTAATGATGGTCTCAATGGTCTTGTTAGCAGCTTCGACTGCTCCATTGGTTTGTGGTCGGTACGGTGATGACTGATGTCTCTCTATTTTGTACTCTGCGAGTAATTGGTCACATTCTTTCTCAAAGTGCATGCCGTTGTCAGATATCATCTCATGAGGTACCCCATATCGGTATATGATGTTGGTCTTAATGAACTCATCCACCTTTCTGGCATTCAAGACTTTGTAGGATTGAGCCTCGATCCATTTAGTGAAGTAATCAACGGCGACTAATAAGAATGAGTGCCCGTTGTGACCTGTCGGTGAGACTTTGCCAATGACGTCTATTCCCCATGTAGAAGATGGCCAAGGGGATGTCATAGGGTATAACACGGACGGTGGTGCGTGTTGCAAGTTGGCATATATCTGGCACTTGTGGCATTTCTTAACCATGTTGGTGCGGTCGGCTTCCATTGTAGCTCAATAGTACCCTAGTTAGATGATTTTCTTTGCTAGCATATTGCCATTCATGTGGGTTCCACAGACTCCTTGATGGACTTGGACCATGATTTTTACGGTTTCGTGCTCATCGGCACAGAGTAGACACTGCTCGTGGTGTTTCTTGTAGAGGCGTTCACCTATAATAATGAATTGGGCGGCAAACCGTTTGAGGGCTATCTTCGCTTTAGGTGATGCGTCTGATGGGAATGTTCCGTCTAGGAGGAAACTCCATACATCATGATACCAAGGTTTATCGTCCAAGGCATTCACAGAGTTACACTCTTCTTTGTAGTCATGCAAGCTTATGATTGAGTAGTAAGCAGGAGTCACTCGCCTCGTGACTTTGAAGGTCTTGACCTCAGTCCATTCGGGGATCTCCACAAGTGATGCTAGCATGGCTAGCGAGTCTGCTAAGCGGTTTTTATCTCTAGAAAGGTAGTAGAAAGTGACCTCTTTGAACTGTTTGACCAAGTCTTGGAGATGGTCGTTGTATTTCTGGAGTGTAGGGTCTTGTACCTTCCATTTCTTGAGTGACTGATAGATTATAAGTTGTGAATCTCCGTACACCTCTAGTTCGGTCACATTTCTCTCTAAGGTTGCTTCAAGTCCCGCTATGCAAGATTTCTACTCTTTTTTTTGGCGAAAAGAGGACGGTACCTCCCTAGATTTTATTAATTAAAGAAAAATAGTACAAGCAAGGTGGGGGACATGACAACCTCAACCACCGGGAAAGGGAATAACGGGGGGAGGCCTTACACAAGTTGTAAGGTCCTCTACAATAAGGGGATAATAACATTAAAAGCCTAAACAAAAACCTAGCCAAGAAACAAACAACCAAGAACTATCTAATCTGGATATACGAAGTGGAGGAGCGATCCAACACAAAAGGCCCCTTGCAAACATTAGGGAGAGTATCAAAAGAATAGTAACACGAGTTAGAGTGAGATATTGCTGCAATATTAGCAAGCCCATCAGCGACCTTATTACCTTCGCGAAGAATATGAGTGATCTGAACTGACATTAGAAGCAATAGGCGTTTAATCTCCAAGACAACATACCAAATGGACCAAGGGATATGATAATCTTCAATTAAGATCTTTAAAAGGACTTCAGAATCAATCTCAAACCACAAGGAAGAAATACCGAAATTCCTAGCAAAAATCAAGCCATCCCGAATGGCCTTAACCTCAGCAATCATATTAGAACCATGCCCATAGAAATGAGAGAAAGCAAAAATGAAATCCCCTTTAGCATTTCGGATAACACCACCTCTAGAGATAATACCCGGATTACCTTTCGAAGCACCATCAGAGTTAAGCTTAAAAGGCTCAATGGACGGAGGAATCCACGAAACCAACCTCAACTTTTTGTTAACCAAAGGATGAGTCGAAATACCAAATAACCCAAAAATCTGAACCGCACTCCAAGAACCCGAAAATTGAATATCAAAAGCTTTGACAACATCTTTGATAGAACTATTAACCGAAGAAATAATGCTAGATGGGGACATTTTGACGTTATCAAATCTAGCTTTATTTCTACTTTTCCAAATCTCCCATAAGATAGCAAGGAAGCAGCCGTCTTAACCAAGAAATTCCATGAGCCTTCCGATCAGAATTATTAAACCACCAACTAGCCAAAATGGATTGTATGTTAAATGAATAAAACCTAAGGCCCAGCATATTCGCAAAATAGCTCCAAACTTCATTTGCAATGTCTCCATGCACGAACAAGTGATCCAAATCTTCAATAGCAGCCCTAGAGCAGCAACTACAAGAAGAAGCTAGAAGAATACCCCTCTTCTGAATGGCACAATCAATAGGAAGGCCACGGTGGAGAATGTGCCACATAAAGACTGAGATTTTAAGAGGAATATGCTTGTGCCAAAAATGCTCAAAAAGAGGTTTAGAGATACCTTTATCTCTACAAACAGTCCATGCCGAAGAAACTGAGAATTTGCTCGAGACATCATGGAGCCAAAACAAGGTATCCGGCCTATCCATCAGCTGAATATTGTTGTCCCGAATAAAGCATAGCAGCTGGGATCCATAAACATTCTGAATATAGTCCATTCGAGGATGCCCATTCAAGAAAAGAGATGATATTTCAACATGGTTTCCAGTCAAATGAGTAGGATCAGACATCCAGTGGTCATGAACATAGATATCACCTCTCCCAATCCGCCAACAAATGTTGCTTTCAACCAATGGTTTAGCATTAAGCATTCTGCGCCAAATCTGAGATGCAAAAGAAGTGATTGAAGCATCCATAGGGTGAGACCCATGACAATATTTTGATGTCATAAAATCAGTCCATAGAGAATTAGTTCTCCTAAAACGCCACCACAGCTTCATAGAAAGAGCCATAGCCATATCCTCAAACTTTCGAAGCGCAAGACCTCCTTTAGAATAAGGGAGAAACATATTGGATCTCCGAACCCAATGACATTTATGGGCATCCTCATTACACCAAAAGAAATTAGAAATGAGGCGATACATTGATTTCATCACACCCTTAGGAGGGTCAAGAAGAGCAATGTAATACATCGGGATAGCCTGAAGACACGTTTTAATGAGCGTTAACTTAGCACCGAAAGAAAGAAGTTTACCTTGCCATGTAGCTAAACGAGCTTCCATCTTTCGATTGCCCATAGATTCATCCATCCATCTCTCTAGGTGATTCTCTCTAGGGTTTCGTCTCCTCCCTCTCCTATTCTAGGGTTTTGCCCTAGGGTCATTGCCGGCGGCTATGGCTCCCCCGGTTTCTCTCTTCCCTTCACTGAACTCTAGCTCACGCAATCCTTACTACAATCCTTCGATCTCTCAGAATTCTAATCTCGTTCAAAATCCTAGCGCGGCACACAACCTTTATGCGGCGCAACATGCCCCCCATGCAAACCCTAACACTAACCCTACCCCGTCCGTCCAAACTAATCCTAATCCTTCCGATATCGTTGGAATTCAATCCAGATCTCATACGATCACCAATTCATTTGCAGACTTGTTTTCCCAGCCGGCAATTCATTATCAGAATGGGGTTTCGAACCCTATCAATTCCGCCGCTACATCAATTCAAACAGGTAATTTCAAAGGGATTCCCTCGGTGAAACTCAATAAAGATATCATTGATGCTTTTGCTAAACCTTTTAAATTTTCTTTGGTTGGTAAATTTTCACATGGGCGTCCTTCCATGGAAGAGGCACGGGTCTCTTTTGTCAAGTTTCAACTTAAAGGAAGTTATAAATTGGGTCATCTTGACTCTCGGCACTTGCTAATCCAACTGACCAATGAGGAAGACTACCAACGGATGTTTATGAAGGAGACTTGGTATGTCTCTCATTATCCTATGCGCACTCTAGCTTGGACTCCGGTGTGGAGGCCGGAGCAAGAATCTTCTATAGTTCCTTTTGGGTAGGGCTTCCTTCTCTACCAATTCATTTGATGAATAAAGCTTTCCTTTTCACTTTGGCCTCTATGATTGGAACCCCTCTAAGCTTTAGATAAAGCTACCTCTGAATTCTTGAGGCCAAGTATTGCTAAAATTCTCATTCAAGTTGATGTCCTTAAAAAACTCCCCCATGAGATCTATGTTGATTGTGGTGATGCTAGTCCAAGTTTTTTTCAAAGAGGTGGAATATGATAATTTACCAAGTTATTGTAAGAACTGTTGGATGTTTGGGCATGAGTTTGCTCAGTGTAAAAAAGCTAACCCTCATTTGAATGTTAATAAGCAGCAATCAAATCTTGTTCAGAAGAAAGAGTCACAGAATGTTGATGGAAATTCTGATTCTACCAAAGTTTGGGCAGAAAAATCCAAAGTCGATAGTGCTAAGGAAAAGGATTATCTACATGGGGAAAAATTTGCCTGTTTGCAGAATGGTGATTGTGTTAAAGGCAAGGAGGTCAAAGATGGTTCTGCTAGTAGTGAACAACATTTGGGGGAAGGTCCTAGAGTGGCGAAAAGGGGGCTACCTTTGCCGGAGGCTGTTCAGAAAGCCCTACAAAGGGCGTGCTCTAATGTTATAAAGGAATGTAGTCAAAAAACTGTCCCAGATACTTTAGAAGAGGCAAGAAATACCTCTACTAAATCTGTTTTGCTGGACGATAATAATGATTTAGCTTCCATTCAAGGAAAAATAAATGCCCATAAAGAGCAACAGGTTGGTTTGGCTTCGGATAACACAAATTTTGTTGAGGTGATTGCTGTTGATGAGGAGATTAATCATTCCATTTCAGGTCTTAACCTCTCCCCTCATGCTTCGTCTAAGTATGTAACTGAATTAGCAGGCTCTACTCCTTTTCTCAACCCTAACTCCAAGACGGATGCTGATGATTTTACTATGGTTTCTTCTCGAAAGAATCGTAGTAAATCTGCTAGTCCTCCATCTTAACTTTGCTCGTTGGAGCTGCTCTTATTTTTTCCTATTGTTTCTCAATGGTAGCTGTTCTCTGTTGGAATCTCCGTGGTTTAGCTAATAATGCCACCATTCGGAGAATGAATAAATTGTTTAACTTGCATCGGGCTTCTGCAATGGCCATTTTTGAGCCAAAACAACACCCCTGTCATATCCCTTCTATTGTTCGTAAGCTTCATTGTACTGGAGGTTTTGCAAATACTTGTGGTAGAATATGGTTTGTGTGAAAGCATGGATTTAATTGTCAAATTATTCATGAAGGTGTTTAAACTCTTACGGTTCAGATTTCTCATTTGCTATGGCCTAATCCGGTGATTGTGACTTGTGTTCATGCTCTTTGTAACAAATATGATAGAAGAGAGTTATGGGATGACTTAATATCTCTTAGTTCCACTCAGCTTGCATGGATGGTTTGTGGGGATTTTAATGCTATTCTTGATCAGGAAGATAAGCTTGGAGGGGTTCCTGTCACGCCTGAGAAGATAAGGGAATTTTCCGATACTATTCAAGTTGCTTCTCTTATAGATGCTGGATTTATGGGTTCTAAATATACTTGGTGGAATAAAAGATTGGGTAGGAGGTCTATTCTCCAACGTATAGCATAGAGTTTTCTATAATGAGTTGTGGTTGCATTCTTTTAATAGTACAGCTATTACTAATTTAAATAGAACTTGTTCTGATCATGCACCGCTGCTGATTTCTATTAAAGTGGATGCCGAGACAGTAAAAGGTTCTTTCCGCTTCATAAATGCTTGGATTAATCATGCTTCTTTCAGTGATACAGTGTCTCAATCTTGGAAGGAGTGGATGGATGGTAGGCCTATGGTTTGTTTCGGTAAGAAGCTTGCTCAGCTAAGGAAATCTTTATCTGCTTGGAATAAAAATGTTTTTGGTCGTATTGATCAAAAAATTGCTCTTGCTGAGGATGAAGTTTTGAAGAGAGAAAGGGAGGTTGAATATGATCCTTGTGCCGAGACTAGGGCTGCTCTTAGCCTTGCACATGCACATTTGCAGCATACTCTTAACATTGAGGAGTCTTTTTGGAGACAAAAAGCTAATATCCGGTGGATTAAAGAAGGTGATAGAAATACTAAATTTTTTCATGCTTATGTGAAAAAGAAAAGACAAAGATTGTTCATTCATCGTATCCGAGACAGGGAGGGTAATCTTCTTACTTCTAAAGAAGACATTCAAAATGAAGCCGTGGCATTTTATCATCATCAGCTTCGGGCTGAAGTGGCGGAGTCGTATTCTAATGATCATGATGATCTCTTACATCTCATCCCCTCCTTGATTACCAATGAAGACAATGCATCTCTTATTCTACTCCTTATTTAGAGGAGATCTATGAAGTTGTTAAAGGTATGAACGGTCAAAGTGTTGCTGGCCCGGACAGTTTTACAGGTTTGTTTTACACGGCTTGTTGGGACATCATTAAAACTGATCTTCATCGCGCTATAAAGGAGTTCTTTGCTGGTTTTGAAATGCCTCGATCTTGGACTAGTACGTTAATTGTTACTCTTCCCAAGATTGAGTCTCCTAATTCTATCTCGGATCTCCGTCCCATTAGTCTTTGTAATTTCTCCAACAAGATAATTACTAAATTATTTACTATTCGTCTGGGACAGATTTTACCTCGGATTATTTCTCCTGATCAGAGTGGATTTGTCAAGGGTAGAGTGATCCATGAAAATATTCTCTTGGCTCAAGAAATGATGCATTCTATTACCAAGAAAGTCCGTGGGTCCAATATTGCTATTAAGTTGGACATGGCCAAAGCGTATGATAGAATTTCTTGGGTCTCCTTGATTAAAGTTCTCAAGAAATTTGGTTTTGCTATTGAATGGGTCGATATGGTATATCGCTGCATTTCAGGATGTTGGTTTTCTATTTTACTAAATGGAGAAAGTTGTGGTTTCTTTAAGTCTTCTAGAGGGTTACGTCAAGGTGATCCGTTATCCCCTAGCTTATTCATTATTGCAGCTGAAATTCTCAGCCGTGGCCTTAATTTTCTTCATGAAAGCCAGCCTCGTTTTCGATACAAAACACATCCTCACACTCATATTGTTTCTCATCTCTCCTATGCGGACGACATTATCATATTCTGCAATGGAGCGCAGGATTCTCTTCACCAACACATGTCTTGTTTGGAGAAATATCAATCTTTTTCGGGTCAATTGGTTAGCATTGGAAAATCATGTTTTGTAACCGGGAAATTTGATGAGGCCAAAGATGCTGCTATTATGGCTGCCACGGGGTCTCAAAAGAAGGACCTTCCTTTATCCTATTTGGGATGTCCTCTCTATGTGGGCAGGAAGACTCAAACGTTGTTTGATCCTTTGCTTCGGAAGATGGAATCTTGTCTGGTTTCATGGCAAGGAAAGTTGCTTTCGTATGGTGCTAAGGTAACACTTATTAAATCCTGTCTTCAATCTATTCCTTTGTATTATATGTCCGTTCTTGAGCCTCCCAAAGGTGTTATAACAGCCATGCAACGTATGATCATGAATTTCTTTTGGAGTGGTATTGATGGGCATCATAAATGTCATTGGATTGGTTGGGATCGGGTTAGCAAGCCTCAAGATGAAGGAGGTCTTGGTATTCAGAAATTTGAAGACATAAGTACGTCTTTTGCCATGAAACTATGGTGGCGGCTCCGTGGGTCTGCTTCGTTATGGTCTTCTTTTATGCTCGGCAAATATTGTTTTGAAATACATCCAATGGATGCCGTGATTACAAGTTTTGCTTCTCATGTTTGGAGAAGAATGATTAGTGTTAAAGACTTCATGGAAGATCGTATTGGTTGGAGGGTTGGGCAAGGTCTTATTTCAATCCATGAGAAATGGCTGGATGGTATTCCTCCTAGCCTCCCCCATGATCATGTTGAAATTTCGACCTTGTTTGAAAATTCTCATCCTCGGCATGCCCACATTCAAGATTCTTTTGGACAGCCTCTGTTCTCTTTAATTTTGGAGCAACAGATTTTGCTTAGTGGGGTGGAAGATACGATTATTTGGAAGCCTTCGACCTCGGGAAAGTTTACAACCAATTCTGCTTGGCGTGAATGTCATCAAAGGCATGTTACTCACATGGTTTTCAAAAATATTTGGCATAAACACCTTCCTATCAATATGTCTATCCTTCTTTGGAGAGCTTTAAATCGGGGGCTTCCTACGGATGACAACATCCAAAAACGAGGTATTCAATTGGTTTCGAAGTGTTTTTGTTGTGCTACTCCTCATTATGAATCTATTGACCATAATTTTGTGTTTGGAGAGTTGGCTAGAGCAGCATGGTCTCATTTTGGTAATCTTCTTGGTAAATCGCTTCAAATGGGAAATTTTAGACAGCTTCTTTGCTCGTGGTGGTCTAAAATTCCTAGGGGCTCAAGCATGTTTTCAAAATGGCTCTTTCAGATTCTTCCCAGGGTTATATGCTGGACTTTGTGGTGTCACCGGAACAAATGGTTTTTTGAAGGAATCAAACCTCTCCTTCACACTTTAATCTCCTCTACTATTCAACAAGTGATCGATATCCTCAAAGCTTTCAAGCTGTCGTTTGCTAGTTCTGAATCTCACTTGGCCCAAGTCTTTTCTATTAGCACAGTGTTCCCTCAGCCTAATGTTATTCGATTAGTCACTTGGTCTAAACCGGCGCATGGTATATACAAATTAAATACGGATGGTGTGTCTAGAGGGAACCCGGGTATAGCCTCGGGTGGTGGTATTTTCCGTAACTCTCATGGGGACTTCATGTTTGCATTTGGCAAGTTTTATGGGGTTAAAACCAATATGTGGGCTGAGGCTAGGGCTGCTCTTGATGGTCTTCTTTATGCTCAGGAATTTGGTATTGCTAATGTTTGGTTAGAGGTGGATTCGGAGGTTCTAATGAAAATCATCACAAAGGTGTATCATATTCCATGGGACATACAATATTTTATTCAAAGGATCCATTATATTATGAGTTTTATTCACGTTCGAGTTACTCACATCTTGAGGCAAGGTAATCATGTTGCTGATGGGTTGGCAAATGAAGCGGCTGATCAAAAAACTAATCTTGTATGGTATCATCAATCTACTCTCCCTCCTTTGTGTCATGGAGCTTACACTCTGGACAAGGATGGAGTTCCATCCATTCGGACCTGATTGGCTTAGTTCTATGGCTAGATATCTTTTTAGACTTCTCT
Organism: Campanula takesimana; assembly: GCA_026119855.1. Classification (NCBI taxonomy): domain Eukaryota; kingdom Viridiplantae; phylum Streptophyta; class Magnoliopsida; order Asterales; family Campanulaceae; genus Campanula; species Campanula takesimana. The sequence goes on from JAOWBW010002260.1 coordinate 19,470, forward strand.
CTATGGTTTGTAGGATCCCTTCCCTTTATTGTAGAGGGCCTTACGATTTGCAAGACTGACTCCCTCGGTGTTCAGTCGACTCGATGTTCCTCCTGGTTTCGAGATACCTTTGCACAAGAGGAAGAGGGATGACAAGGCGGATCGTAGTCAAGCCCCTACTAAGTTAAGGAAGAAATAGGTCCTTAGGAGTATCGAGAGATTGCCATAGATAGACCAATGTTTAGACTTTTTGTATTTTATTTATTTTTCTTTTGCAAGTTGGTATTCATGTTAGAAATTTTCTTATTGCTTTCTTGAAATGCATTCAATTAATAAGAAGACAAGATTTTGATTTTATTTATTGAATACACCGGACCAAAAGCTGCCTACGTTCTCCTTTTACATCAATTAAATAAGGAGCTCAGGTCATCGTAGTTCTTGTTTAAGAAAGAGAAAATATGTCTGCTGACTGACATGTCTCGCACCAGACATAGGTGTCTCATACGAGACTGTCCCCCTTTTTTTTTTTTATGCACACCCTGATTTTTGCCTAGACCGCCCTTTCAGGTTTTCAATCTAGCGGGCTTCTTTTCTCGTGCTCTCTGCTCTAACTTTTGCATAGGTCGCCCTTGCGGGTTTTCAACCTAGCGAGCTTTCCTCTTTTCTTTTCTTTTCTTTTGAAGCAGGGGACGGACTTATGCATAGTACTTCTTCAGCTTGTCCATGTTGACGGGCTTCGGCAGTTGATCTCCATCTAGGTCTGCGAGTTGTACCACTCCTCCGGAGAATACCTTCTTGACGATGTAAGGGCCTATCCATCTTGGTCCCCACTTTCCCATAGGATTGAATGGTCCAGGACGATGTTCGCGTGGGACAAGGTCCCCTTCTTTGATGTTTCTGGTCTTGACTTTCTTATTAAATGCTCGGGCCATTCTCCGTTGATATGCTTGGATATGATCGGCGGCTCGGAGTCGTCGTTCATCTAGCAGGGCTAGTTGTCTAACCACGCGACTTCATTCACTTGGTTTTCTAGGAGAACCCTTATTGATGGTACTTCTAATTCGATTAGTAGCACTGCTTCCATCCCATAGGCTAGGGCGTATGGAGTTTCACCGGTGGTAGTACGGATTGAAGTGCGGTAGTCCCAGAGTGCAAAAGGTAGCTTGTCGGGCCAGTCTCTGCCAGTCTTAGCCATTTTCCTAATGATGGTCTCAATGGTCTTGTTAGCAGCTTCGACTACTCCATTGGTTTGTGGTCGGTACGGTGATGACTGATGTCTCTCTATTTTGTACTCTGCGAGTAATTGGTCACATTCTTTTTCAAAGTGCATGCCGTTGTTAGATATCATCTCATGAGGTACCCCATATCGGTATATGATGTTGGTCTTAATGAACTCATCCACCTTTCTGGCATTCAAGACTTTGTAGGATTGAGCCTGGATCCATTTAGTGAAGTAATCAACGGTGACTAATACGAATGAGTGCCCGTTGTGACCTGTCGGTGAGACTTTGCCAATGACGTCTATTCCCCATGTAGAAAATGGCTAAGGGGATGTCATAGGGTATAACACGGACGGTGGTGCGTGTTGCAAGTTGGCATATATCTGGCACTTGTGGCATTTCTTAACCATGTTGGTGCAGTCGGCTTCCATTGTAGCTCAATAGTACCCTAGTTAGATGATTTTCTTTGCTAGCATATTGCCATTCATGTGGGTTCCACAGACTCCTTGATGGACTTGGTCCATGATTTTTACGGTTTCGTGCTCATCGGCACAGAGTAGACACTGCTCGTGGTGTTTCTTGTAGAGGCGTTCACCTATAATAATGAATTGGGCGGCAAACCGTTTGAGGGCTATCTTCGCTTTAGGTGATGCGTCTGATGGGAATGTTCCGTCTAGGAGGAAACTCCATACATCATGATACCAAGGTTTATCGTCCAAGGCATTCACAGAGTTACACTCTTCTTTGTAGTCGTGCAAGCTTATGATTGAGTAGTAAGCAGGAGTCACTCGCCTCGTGACTTTGAAGGTCTTGACCTCAGTCCATTCGGGGATCTCCACAAGTGATGCTAGCATGGCTAGCGAGTCTGCTAAGCGGTTTTTATCTCTAGAAAGGAAGTAGAAAGTGACCTCTTTGAACTGTTTGACCAAGTCTTGGAGATGGTCGTTGTATTTCTGGAGTGTAGGGTCTTGTACCTTCCATTTCTTGAGTGACTGATAGATTATAAGTTGTGAATCTCCGTACACCTCTAGTTCGGTCACATTTCTTTCTAAGGTTGCTTCAAGTCCCGCTATGCAAGATTCGTACTCTTTTTTTTGGCGAAAAGAGGACGGTACCTCCCTAGATTTTATTAATTAAAGAAAAATAGTACAAGCAAGGTGGGGGACATGACAACCTCAACCACCGGGAAAGGGAATAACGGGGGGAGGCCTTACACAAGTTGTAAGGTCCTCTACAATAAGGGGATAATAACATTAAAAGCCTAAACAAAAACCTAGCCAAGAAACAAACAACCAAGAACTATCTAATCCGGATATACGAAGTAGAGGAGCGATCCAACACAAAAGGCCCCTTGCAAACATTAGGGAGAGTATCAAAAGAATAGTAACACGAGTTAGAGTGAGATATTGCTGCAATATTAGCAAGCCCATCAGCGACCTCATTACCTTTGCGAAGAATATGAGTGATCTGAACTGACATTAGAAGAAATAGGCGTTTAATCTCCAAGACAACATACCAAATGGACCAAGGGATATGATAATCTTCAATTAAGATTTTTAAAAGGACTTCAGAATCAATCTCAAGCCACAAGGAAGAAATACCGAAATTCCTAGCAAAAATCAAGCCATCCCGAATGGCCTTAACCTCAGCAATCATATTAGAACCATGCCCATAGAAATGAGAGAAAGCAAAAATGAAATCCCCTTTAGCATTTCGGATAACACCACCTCTAGAGATAATACCCGGATTACCTTTCGAAGCACCATCAGAGTTAAGCTTAAAAGGCTCAATGGACGGAGGAATCCACGAAACCAACCTCAACTTTTTGTTAACCAAAGGATGAGTCGAAATACCAAATAACCCAAAAATCTGAACCGCACTCCAAGAACCCGAAAATTGAATATCAAAAGCTTTGACAACATCTTTGATAGAACTATTAACCGAAGAAATAATGCTAGATGGGGACATTTTGACGTTATCAAATCTAGCTTTATTTCTACTTTTCCAAATCTCCCATAAGATAGCAAGGAAGCAGCCGTCTTAACCAAGAAATTCCATGAGCCTTCCGATCAGAATTATTAAACCACCAACTAGCCAAAATGGATTGTATGTTAAATGAATAAAACCTAAGGCCCAGCATATTCGCAAAATAGCTCCAAACTTCATTTGCAATGTCTCCATGCACGAACAAGTGATCCAAATCTTCAATAGCAGCCCTAGAGCAGCAACTACAAGAAGAAGCTAGAAGAATGCCCCTCTTCTGAATGGCACAATCAATAGGAAGGCCACGGTGGAGAATGTGCCACATAAAGAATGAGATTTTAAGAGGAATATGCTTGTGCCAAAAATGCTCAAAAAGAGGTTTAGAGATACCTTTATCTCTACAAACAGTCCATGCCGAAGAAACTGAGAATTTGCTCGAGACATCAGGGAGCCAAAACAAGGTATCCGGCCTATCCATCAGCTGAATATTGTTGTCCCGAATAAAGCATAGCAGCTGGGATCCATAAACATTCTGAATATAGTCCATTCGAGGATGCCCATTCAAGAAAAGAGACGATATTTCAACATGGTTTCCAGTCAAATGAGTAGGATCAGACATCCAGTGGTCATGAACATAGATATCACCTCTCCCAATCCGCCAACAAATGTTGCTTTCAACCAATGGTTTAGCATTAAGCATTCTGCGCCAAATCTGAGAAGCAAAAGAAGTGATTGAAGCATCCATAGGGTGAGACCCATGACAATATTTTGATGTCATAAAATCAGTCCATAGAGAATTAGTTCTCCTAAAACGCCACCACAGCTTCATAGAAAGAGCCATAGCCATATCCTCAAACTTTCAAAGCGCAAGACCTCCTTTAGAATAAGGGAGAAACATATTGGATCTCCGAACCCAATGACATTTATGGGTGTCATCCTCATTACACCAAAAGAAATTAGAAATGAGGCGATACATTGATTTCATCACACCCTTAGGAGGGTCAAGAAGAGCAATGTAATACATCGGGATAGCCTGAAGACACGTTTTAATGAGCGTTAACTTAGCACCGAAAGAAAGAAGTTTACCTTGCCATGTAGCTAAACGAGCTTCCATCTTTCGATCGCCCATAGATTCATCCATCCATCTCTCTAGGTGATTCTCTCTAGGGTTTCGTCTCCTCCCTCTCCGATTCTAGGGTTTTTCCCTAGGGTCATTGCCGGCGGCTATGGCTCCCCCGGTTTCTCTCTTCCCTTCACTGAACTCTAGCTCACGCAATCCTTACTACAATCCTTCGATCTCTCAGAATTCTAATCTCGTTCAAAACCCTAGCGCGGCACACAACCTTTGTGTGGCGCAACATGCCCCCCATGCAAACCCTAACACTAACCCTACCCCGTCCGTCCAAACTAATCCTAATCCTTCCGATATCGTTGGAATTCAATCCAGATCTCATACGATCACCAATTCATTTGCAGACTTGTTTTCCCAGCCGGCAATTCATTCTCAGAATGGGGTTTCGAACCCTATCAATTCCGCCGCTACATCAATTCAAACAGGTAATTTCAAAGGGATTCCCTCGGTGAAACTCAATAAAGATATCATTGATGCTTTTGCTAAACCTTTTAAATTTTCTCTGGTTGGTAAATTTTCACATGGGCGTCCTTCCATGGAAGAGGCACGGATCTCTTTTGTCAAGTTTCAACTTAAAGGCAGTTATAAATTGGGTCATCTTGACTCTCGGCACTTGTTAATCCAACTGACCAATGAGGAAGACTACCAACAATCTCCCACTTAAAGGCAGTTATAAATTGGGTCATCTCTTACAACGGGTCAGGTCCAGTACCTTGTTCCAAACAAGTACCCATAAATCTAACATGATCATCCCATGATCATTTAGCCTTTATACTAGTGCTTTACAAGTACTAGGGACGGAGATTATTATAAGTAAACATGAACAATAATAATAATCAAAACATTTCTTTATTGATATGAAATAAATGATAACAATTACAACGTTTATTAAACGTGCCTAGGGCACCACTACCAACAATCTCCCACTTGCCCTAGGCCCAATCTCCCATGTATCTAATACCCATGGACCTAACATGACCATCATGTTTAGCTTGTGGAAGTCCCTTTGTTAGCGGGTCCGCAACATTGTCATCAGAAGGTACTCTGCATATATTTACGTCTCCCCTATCAACGATCTCTCGAATGATATGAAAACGCCTAAGTATGTGTTTGGATTTCTGATGTGCTCTTGGTTCCTTTGCTTGATCAATAGCACCATTATTATCACAATAAAGGTCTATTGGATTAGCAATACTAGGAACCACTTCAAGTTCAGTGATGAACTTCTTAATCCAAACAGCTTCCTTTGCAGCATCTGATGCAGCAATATACTCAGCTTCCGATGTAGAATCAGCGGTTGTACTTTGCTTGGAACTTTTCCAGCTTACAGCTCCAGCATTTAACATAAACACAAAACCCGATTACGATCGGCTGTCATCTTTGTCGGTTTGGAAGCTTGCATCCGTGTAAGCATTTACAACGAGATCATCTTCCATTCCTCCATAGAAAAAAAACGAGTCTTTAGTTCTTCTCAAGTACTTAAGAATCGCTTTTACAGCTACCCAGTGATTTTCGCCAGGATCGGATTGGTATCTACTTGTCATGCTCAAAGCATAAGATACATCCGGCCTAGTACAAATCATGGCATACATGATGGACCCAATTGCCGAAGCATATGGAACATCATTCATTTTCTCACGCTCATCTTTTGTCTTAGGACATTGAGTCTTGCTTAGAGAAACTCCATGTAACACGGGCAAGGCACCTCTTTTAGAATTTTCCATACGGAATCTTCTAATGACCTTGTCAATGTATGTACTTTGGCTTAAACCAAGTAGCCTCCTTGATCTATCTCTATAGATCTTAATGCCAAGTATATATGCGGATTCACCCATATCTTTCATTGCGAAACACTTTCCTAACCAAGTCTTCACAGACTGTAGTGTGGGAATGTCGTTTCCAATGAGCAATATGTCATCCACGTATAAGATAAGGAATAGCACTATGCTCCCACTAATTTTCTTGTATACACAAGGTTCATCTTCGTTCTTGATGAAACCAAACTCTTTGACCGATTCATCAAAACGGAGATTCCAACTCCTTGAAGCTTGCTTTAATCCATAGATGGATCTTTGCAATTTGCATACATTAGAATTCTGTTCAAAACCTTCTGGTTGTGTCATATACACATCCTCTTGTAGTTTTCCATTTAGGAAAGCGGTTTTGACATCCATTTGCCATATTTCATAGTCATGATATGCATCAATAGCAAGCAGAATTCTTATAGACTTGATCATTGCTACGGGTGAAAAGGTCTCATCATAGTCAATACCATGAACTTGCCTATAACCTTTCGCTACAAGTCTAGCTTTGTAAGTATGCACCTTCCCATCCATGTCAGTCTTCTTCTAGAAGACCCATTTGCATCCTATGGTTTTTACACCTTCGGGCGCATCAATCAAATTCCAAACTTGATTGTCTTGCATGGATTGCAATTCGGATTCCATGGCTCCAAGCCACTTGTTCGAATCACGAGAAGACATCGCCTCTTGGTAGGTTGACGGTTCATCATTCTCAATGATTTCTACCTCATTACTATCCGTTACGAGAAATCCATATCTCTCGGGCTCGGATCGTACCCTACTAGATTTGCGAGTTACTTGTGTATCTTGAACAGGTTCCACAACTCCTTGTGGTTCTTGTTCCCATTCCACTATTGGTTCAATGTTTATGTCTCTCATCCTCAGCTAGAGTCAATGCACACTTCCTCATTAATCGAGTCAAAATGAAGACGCAAAAGAGATGCCCGCTAGATTGAAAACCCGAAAGGGCGGTGTTAGTACCCGATTTGAAGATTTAGGACTTCCTAGACCTTTAGATATCTCTAAGGACCTTTTAGGCAATAAAAACATGACAGGGACCTATCTGACAGCTTTCCAGAGTTCTAGATTGATGAAATCAGTTATAGGTCGAAATCTATCAGGATATTGATCAAATCCCAAGAACAAACTGATAAGATCTCATCGATATCTTGATAACCACGCGATCCGGAAAGACTGGCCACGCGGCCAGTATGGGCATTGCCGGGCGGCCACTTCTGCCGGCCCAAATCCCCTATAAATAGGCCTCTCCTCTCAGCCTTTAGAGCACACAATTAACCTATGGAAAAACCCTCACAGAAGCTATTCCCAGCCTCTCTCTCTCTCCCTCTCAAAACCCTCTCAAACGCTCTCTTTGATACCTCTTTGATCATCAAAGAGATTCATCGCCGCCATCAACCAAAGGAGTGAATATTCAACCTTCGAAGCCTCTTTTATCGGTTTGGTAACGCATTCTTACTACTTTAATTACTTAGATCTATTATATTCATTCATATATTGTTAGATCTAGGGTTTTGTTCACCGTTCATATTCTTAACCAATGATGATCTAGGGTTTCCACGAAACCCGCACTAGATCTAGGTCACATATTACTTACATAATGCTATATTTAGGGTAGCGATCTTCATGTAATGTTCATTCATATTGTTTCATGATGTTCTTATTATTATGCTAGATCTACGACTTATCATGCGTAAAATACTAGATCTAATGTTTTAATCCCTATTTATGCGCATAGCCGATGATGATCGACAAGATCTAGGAACTACTTCTAAACCCTTAACTTTAGGTAATTATTCCCATGACCATTAGCTCTCCTGAGATGAATAATCATTATTCTAGGATGTGATCATATTGTATGTTTCTTTCTCCTCGATCATTATGCATGATCCCGCTTCATCTCTCCCCATTCTATTTATCAATCACTAACACACACACACACACACACACATTGATCATGATAGAAAGACCGATTCATCGGGCAATAGGAGTGATCACCATAATATTCTTCTTCTATTGTAATTTGACCCCCGAACCCTCTTATTCTCGTAAATGGTTTTCTCAATGTTTTAACTACAAATTAAACAATGTGGCGACTCTCAATTTTTAATCACGCGTATTCACAGTGGCGACTTTGCTGGGGACTTGTTTTTTAAAACCTTTTTCAAAACTTAAGAGGGTCTGACTTTCATTAACTTCATGATTTTGTGTGTGTTCTAACTGACCGCGCACTCTTTTTCTTTAAAAAACTGCACTTCTGCAATTTTTGGCGTTTCTGTAATTAAGATCCGTACGCCTCCCTTTCCCTCGTACTCCGGCTGCCAAGTCGTACGGCTCCCCTTTTCTGCAAATCTGTTTATAACAACTTCCTGCAGGTTCTTGGTATTCATAGCATGTTTAAATATTATAGATATGCTTTGTTTGTGTTTATTTTATGCTTAAATACTGTTACTATGAATTATCATGCTAGTAGACTTCTCTCGTGTATTGCATTTCATTATAAAAAACGTAATCAAATTGCACACTACCACTAGTCCGTGTCACACTGCACACCCTACTCTGGATACTCTTCTGAGTACACTAATTTTGGTGATCATGTCGCCTCTATCTTTGTGGCACCTGGGCTATCTAACTCACCGTGTCGCTTGCGTTCGGTTGAGGTTAAACCTTGTCCGTGTCTAAACCATGCACCTTGATCGAGTTAAAAAACACTTATCAAAACAAGTAATCTTAATCTTAACTAAAATCATTCATCATACTGCATGAGTCTACCCTAGATCAACTCTAGTCAACCTTCGGCCCGTCTAGGTCAACCCATCATCTCGACCCGTCTAGGTCAAACCCATCATCTCGACCCGTCTAGGTCAACCCATCATCTCGACCCGTGTAGGTCAACCCATCATCTAGACCTATCTAGGTCAACCCTTCCTCGACCCGTTTAGGTCAACCCGTCATCTCGACCCGTTTAGGTCAACCCGTCATATCGATCCGTCTAGGTCAACCCGTCATCTCAACCCGTCTAGGTCAACCCGTCACCTTGACCCGTCTAGGTCAAACCCATCATCGAGCCGTCTAGATCAACCCGTCACCTAGACCCGTCTAGGTTAATCTGTTACCTTGACCCGTCTAGGTCAAACCCATCATCGATCCATTTAGGTCAAATCCTTCATCTTAACTCCCACCTTTAGTCAAGCTAGCCAATCTTAAATGACCTACCTCTTGGTCTACCCATGTCAAACCTGGCAAGAAACCACCTTACCTAGGGTTCCTCCACCTATACCTAACTAAGGACTGAGTCAACTCCCCTTACTTTTAGACCTCTACGGTCATCTTCTACTACTCATGGTTTTCAAAATAACTGACCTCTTCGGTCACTATCTCACTTGTTTTACTTAACCCGAACTACGGTGACCTGAGCCTCTCATTGTGTGGGATCTCTCCCGCATGGTAAGGGGAACGTAGGCAGCTACCGGCCCGGTCAAACTTTTGCTCTTTTCATTCAAAGAACATTTCAAAAATACGGAGATCGAGTCTTTTTATAAAAATGAATTTATAACGATGCCTTGTCATTAATTATGAGTCTAATTTAGTTCAAAGACTTAACTTCTCCACAACCACTACAGAATCCTGCATCATGTCTGCCGAAGGGATCAACACAGTCACAACCGAAGCTACCACCCAAGGTCTTGAGACAACTTTCCACCCCAACACTGTTCTCAATGAGCAAATAACCCACTTCAACACCATCTTCCAAGAGCAAACGGTCCATCTTAACACCGCCCTCAACAAGTAAGCGGCCCACTACGAGACTATCCTCAACAAGCAAGCAGCCCACTATGAGACTATCCTCAATGAGCAAGCAACCCTCTTCTGAACCGCCCTCGATGAACAAGAAGACTTCTTTGAGACTGTTCTCCCCAAGCAAACAGACCGCTTTCAGAAAGTAATGTGCAAGGCTCTAAAGGGCACCGAGGAGCGTCTCCAGTCTGATATCTATGGCATCTACGAGTACCTCAACCGCACTCTCCATGCTGCTCAGTTTCGACACCCATACGCTCCTCAAATGTATGGGCCACCACCACAGAATTTCCCTATTGGGATGCCTCCTATGACTACTCATCAGCAAGGGATGGTTCGTGACAAGAAGGACGAGCATGAGTTCAATGATTTGGGTATGCCATTAGACAAATGCTTCGAAAGTCTAGTTCAAGCTGGCAAGTTGTCTCCCCTACTCAACTACAAACCGCAAATTGTGAAAGAAGACTTGGACCCCTCCAAATATTGCAAATATCATAAATACATTTGACATGATACTGAAAGCTGCACTCAACTGAAGAGGAAAATCCAGAGCCTCGTCAATAATGGGATCATCACCCGCCAGAGGGATGTATGGGCGTGAGCAAAGTCCACGGAAGCAAGACACTACACCGGGGCTACCTCCTTCAAAAAAAAAAGGGTCATTCAGTCTTCGTAGGATCTAGAGTGTCTTTTATTTTAGTCAAAGTCCACCTTGGACATTAGTCTTTTTATATTACTAGCAAAAGTCCACTTTGGACCCTAGTTAGATTGTTAAAGTCCACCTCGGACTAGCCAATTCAAGTCTTTAATAAAAGAGTCTTTATTTCTTTTCTCTCTAGACTTGAGACATAATCTTGCATATGTACATCAAATCCATGAAAATTGTATTAATCTTAATTGACAATTGATTGCTATATCTTTATATGATGAATTAATCCCAAGTATATTTGTTAATAAAGACTCATTAAAAGGTAAATGGACTCACAAACCATCATACATAACTAACCAAACAAATAATCTCAAAATAACAAACGCTTTGATCAATCGAATTGTTTCTCTTTTCTATATGTCCTCTCTATACCTACCCTTATACGTGTACACCCACTGTGTACACTCTATATATACACCATCCTCGTGTACACCCACCGTGTGTACCCTCCATATATTCCCCTCGTGTACACCCACTGTGTGCACCCCACATATATACACCCCTTGTGTACACCCACCGTGTGTACCCTCCATCTTCCCATGAAGAAGACAAGGACTGCAAAGCTGCTCACCATCGAAGAAGCGCCTGCACAATCACAAAGGTTGTCCATTCCCGACATGGCGATGCACTGGGGCTGTCTGTCCTCCTCGATGATGTCAACAAAATGCAAGGGGCTATTCAAACCCCCTCTACGAGTTCTACCTCCCAAAGACGAAAGTGAACTAGGGGCTCATCATGCCCAACATTTCATATGTATATATATAATAATAAAAAAAATAAAAAAAGAAAAAAGATCGCTAGCTCGAAACCCACAACGGGCGGCTTAGGCAAAAATTAGAGCAAAAGCACAAAAAAAAGAAGCCCGCTAGGTTGAAAACCCGCATGGGTGGCCTAGGCAAAAGCAAGGGTGTGCGCAAAGAAATAAACCAAAACAAAGAAAAATAGAAGGGGCTATCATCATAGAAAGTAAAAGTCCCCTTTTTCTTTCACTTCATATTTTCTATTTTTCTTTCTTTCTTTCCAAAGATGTTCAACAACTATGAGCGAAGCAATCTAAAGCAACAAGTGAAGCAGTCCAAACAATGGAGCAAACCACCACTCAATACCGGTATCATCATCAACTGGATCATCCTCGAACTAAGCGGACCTGAGCCTCTCACACCGAGAGGAACGTAGGCAACCTCCTGGTCCGGTCCACAAAATATACACAATCCACCTCGAGCCAACTTTCATTCTTTCTCTCTTCCCCATACACTATAATGTCTAAAACATAATCATAAGATACGTAACTAATCAACGAGGTCCATTCTCGAGCAATCAAAAGACAATTCTGAATAAAACAATTTTCAAATGTCTCGACAAGTCTTCTGTTCTACAATCTAGGAAAGAGCTAAAACACTTACTTTCTGTCAAGCAGGGGCTTCCTTCCTTTTGTACATATATACATTCAGTTATCAAAAAGTCAAAATGTGAGAACTCCCTCGCTCGTTCTCTCCCTCTCTTCTCTCACCATAACGAAAAGGCTCCTGCAAGTCGTCCATACAATTCTGTCTCTTTTACTTTATTTCGAGGCGACTGAAAATAAAAATAAAAAAGGAAAAAAACGATGCTAAAAGAATATAACCACCTAGATTGAAAACCCGCAAGGGCGGTCTAGAGAAAAAACAGGGTGCGTCTAAAAGGAGGTAGGATCCCCCACTTTATGCCCTCACCAAACTAGGGCTACCCTAACAGAATTGGGCCGACCACTGATACTCCGACAAGATAATTCCCCGCAGAAAGTCATCTCTCTCCATCAAATCTCAACATGGATGACCTCTATGAAATGCCCTCACCAAACTGGGGCTGCCCCAACGGAATTGGACCGACTACCGATGCTCCAACAAAGATCACTCTCCACGAAAGGTCATCCCCTCATCAAAGTTCAACATCGTTGACCTCTTTCAAGAACTCCCATCTAACTGGGGCTTCCCCAAAAGGATTTATATCAACTGCTTAGCTACTCAGAAATTACCAACCACCCGACGAAATCAGGCTCACCCGAAGGACTACCCTGATCAACAAACCTAACGAAGGACAAGTACTTGAGTTAATTAGGCTATAATTAATTATAAGGCATCTTTATAAGATCATTACATTTTCGAAAGTGTTTTCAATCACGACACGTTGTTTATAAACCCGCACACTTGGTTTCCACTAATTTACAAAATGTCTTTTGTCTCATCTCCGTGATGTCCTAACTGACTCGGTCCTACAACTTAGGATACCCTTGAGTCCTGCATCCCGTCTTCCATAGGTCAAAATCCCTAAATCTCCTTTAGGTAACTCGTACCAATAGAAGTCAAGCAGTTTATAAACCCAACTAGGGTACCGTCAGCCCACGCTCCGAGACTGCCATCTACATGCTATCTATATGCTGCATACATACTATTCACATGCTACTTGATACTCTACGTGCTAATTGCTACTGTACATATTACATAGTGCATAATATAAATGTTTATACAGTCATCCATAAATATATGCTATGCTACTGTATGTGCTCTACGCTAACAAAATGCAGAAACTAAGCAGCCGATCCACTAGCATCGCCTCGAGTCCTCTTCTGAGGATGTCCGCCCAGAGCACCATTGTCATCACTGGAAGAAGGAGAACCACCGCATTCTACCACCTTGCGAAGACTCTTCGCCATTCTTCGGTGCAGCCTCCGAATCACCTCACGTAGGCTGGCATCATGGCATGTCATAGTCTCATAAGTCCGAGGGGTCACCTTAAACAAAAGGCAGCACAAGCATGTCAAAACAAGTCGAAACGAGAGGATGACTAAGGGTTATCATCACCGTCTACATGATCATACATAGGGACTCCAAAAACCCTGTCAAAGGAAGGACCTGCTGGGCCCGGTGCCACCGACTCAATATGCCTCTGCCCTATCTCCGCAGTTTCTCCTCTATCACAGCGCGTGAGCCCCAAAGTCGCATCCCAATAAAGTCATCATACGAGGCTCCCTCTACAATAAACTGTCTAGCATCAAGGCCCTCAGTTAACCTAACCCTGTCATGCAGAGACACTAGATCAGTCATGAACCACGGAGGATTCACCAGACTAAGAAGACACTTCCTGCCCCACACTAGGGACATACCCTCTTACTCAAGTAAAGGGCATCTCCGCCATATCCAATCAACAACCTCCGCTGGCCCGTCACCTCAAGCACAACTGCGATTGTTTGCGCACGAAGTTTTCCCTTCGAGGCACGTTTTCGTCCTTCGATTTACCTTTTTTTGATTTGAGAGTCGCCACCATGTTATTGTCGGAACACGGACCAAGATGTCTGGATTCGGGGGTTAAGTTATGAATTGGGAAGGTCAAGGAGCACCCAATTCACCCAATCTAGGATTGGTTTTGCTAAGAAATCATCATAATCATTTCAAAATCATGCATTCATGTACCAAAAGAAAAGAAACAAACAAATAAATAATTGCTTATTAATTTGGGATGTCGGATCATGTGCTTCGAGACCATCTCTATAGATTGGAGAGGCTCTAGGCTGATCCTTTATTGGAATCACACTACTTCAAAGCAAAGGAGATGAGAAGATAGAAGGCAAAGATTTTACCTAAGCGTTTTCTTCAAGAATCCTATGGATGGCCATGACTAAAGGCCTTTATCTTCCAAATTTTAGAAGGCAAAGATTTTACCTAAAGCGTCTTCCAAATTTCAAGAACAACTATATTTATAGGGGTTTTTGGACCTAGGGTTTTGGCCAAGAAGGTAAGTTGAGGTGAGAATCCAAGACTTGATTCCCAGAGAGGTATATTTGGACTCTAGGATCGGCCATGGGATTTTCCCCGGATTGCATGAGTGTTTGCCAAGAAAAGGAGTTAAGATCAACAAGGAAACTGACCAAAACCCGACTGTCAAGGGGGGATACCTCGTACGAGACATCGATGTCTCGTACAAGACATCCATGTGCTGGAATCACATTTTTACCCTCTGCAACAGTTTTAATGTTCATTTTGGCCCCTGACTAACAGAGTCAGTCAGAAACTTAACGAAACATGTCCAACTTAACGATTTTCGACCCAAATCAAAGGCGAGACACAGAAGTAGTGTGATTATAAAATGAACGTCCAAAATGGGGTGTCTACAGGCGACGATACTTATGGATGAAGTATCGTCGTCGATAGAAAAGACGCCATTTTGAACTAGGGGTATGGTCGTGCTAAAAAGCTGCCTACGTATTCCTCGGAAGGAAATCAGACCAAACGTAGTTCGACTCTAAAAATACGCAAAATCTGAGGTTTAAGGTATTTTGAAAATCATTTTTGAAAACAATACTTGCGATAAGTAAAGCTTAGAGTTTAGAGAGTACCCATACTGAGGAATCAATGGCCTTGACCCAATTCTGAATATACTCCTTTTTGTTGATGACGAACCGTCTCCAGTTGCAATCCATACTGAGGAACCAATCTCTTTGGCTCCAAATCTGAACATGCCCTGTTGTTGATGACGAACCGTCTTCGATTTTGGAGACGCCAGTTACCCGGACCTTGCTTCTCCTTCCAACGAGGTTGCCTTATTCGACGGAAAATGTGAATCCTATGTTATTAACATACGTCTTGATAACAATTATCAGACTCTGGGTTTGGAGACGCCAATTACTTGGATCCTTGCTTCTCCTCCCAACGAGGATGCCTTATTCGCCGGAAAAGTGAATCCTATGCCATTAACATACGTCTCGATGGCAATTACTAGGACCTTGCTTCTCCTTTCAACGCGACTGCCTATTTTTTATTTTTTTTTGGCGAAAAGAGGACGGTACCTCCCTAGATTTTATTAATTAAAGAAAAAAATACAGAACAAGGTGGGGGACATGACAACCTCAACCACCAAGAAAGAATAAAGTAGGGGGGAGGCACTACACAAATTATAGCGTTCTCTACAAAAAAGGAAAGGGGTCCTACCATAAGAATCGAGTAGACACTACAAAAATCTAGCATGAGAAAACTGAAAGTGCTATAAGGAAAAAGCATCTAGAGCCTAATATTAGGAAGAATAGTCTTATCTAACATGAGCGGGCCCTTTCACCTTCGAGGAAGGCTATTAAAATGAGGGAAAACCTGGTTAAACATTACATTTACAGCCTCATTAGCAAGGAGATCAGCAACTTTGTTACCTTCACGATAAATATGAGTGACACGGATCTGAATTAGGGACATCATGCGCTTAATATCTTCAATTTGATACCAAACAGCCCAAGGAACTTTATAATGGCCATTCAGAATTTTAACCACCACTTCTGAATCAATCTCAAGCCACAAATTAGAGAAACCTCGACCAATTGCAAATCTTAAACCATCAACCACGGCCCGAACTTCTGCCACAGTATTTGAAGCATGCCCATAGAAATTAGCAAAAGCAAAGAGGAACTCGCCATTATGATCACAAAAAACTCCACCACCTGCAGCCAAACCTGGATTGCCCCTAGAAGCTCCGTCTGTATTAAGCTTTATCAAACCAAGAGTGGGAAATTTCCATAAAACGAGCTTTAAAGGGGGAGCTTTTAAAGGAGCAGCTCTCACATCAAAGATGTGCTGAACTTCGGCATTAATGGAGGGAAAGGAAAGAGCTTGAGCCTTTAGAATACCCATAATCTGCTCACGCACCAACAAAATAACCCGAGAGTGATTAGGAGAAATTCCATCAAAAATGCATTTGTTTCTATGTTTCCAAAGCTTCCAAGAAATAATTAAAGGGATGACTTGAAACAGCCATTTTGCACAAGAACCTCCATGAACTGGTGGAGAAAAAAACCAAGTAACCAGTCGTTGAGATAAGGAACCGCCACGAAGAGGAACACCTACAAGGTTTCCAAAGAAACTCCAAATATCTCTAGCAACCTCACCATGAATCAAAATATGATCTAGAGTTTCAAGATGGGGAGATAAAGGACAGCAGTAACATTTTGAAACGATGGAAATACCTTTTCGCTGAATATTATCATCCGTTGGGACACCACCTTTTAGAGCTTTCCACAGAAAAATAGAAATTTTAATGGGGATATGTTTGTGCCAACACCAAGAAAATACAATGCTTCGAGGCCTAGTAGTCCGACATTCCCTCCATGCTGATGCAACAGAAAACTTACCCGAATTTGAAGGACTCTAAAAGGCGCAATCAGATTTTTCCGAGAGCTGAATGTTGGAATTTTGGATAGCCTCAAGAATTTGATTACCATAAGTTTGACGAATAAAATCAATTCTAGGCTGACCATTATCAAAGAGAGTAAAAATCTGATCATGCTCATGAGAAGGCCATAATAAACCATTAGGAAGCCACCTTTCTTGGACGGAAATTTCGCCATTGCCAATACCCCAAAAAAATACGCTCTTCAACAAAATTTTTAACCTCTAGCATTCTGCGCCAAACATGAGAGCACCCCAGCCGAGTTGTGGCATCCATAGGATGAGAATTATGACAGTATTTCTCTTTAAGAAAAGTAACCCAAAAGGAATTAGAGGTTCTAAACCGCCACCATAATTTCATGGTAAAGGCTTTAGACATATCGTGAAAAGAACGCAAACCAAGACCTCCCTCATCCGTAGGAAAAAAGAACTCCTTGGAAGCAATCCAATGACATTTGTGAGTCCCATCAACATTACTCCAGAAAAAATTGGAGATCATTCGAACCATCGCCTTAATAACACACTTTGGAGGGTCTAGAAGAGATATGTAGTAAATAGGAATAGCTTGTAGGCAATGCTTAATAAGAATAAGCTTCGCACCTGGAGATAAGATCTTACCATTCCACGAGTCCAACCTTTCCCGAAGCTTTCTCATGACGGGGTCAAATAACGCTTGCACCTTGTGACCCGAGTAAATAGGGTAGCCAAGGTAAATGATAGGGAGATCTTTCTTTTGAAATCCCATAAGATTAAAAATAATCTGGTCTCTAGCATTAGCCACTTTTCTTGTAATGAAACAAGACTTCCCAACACTAATAAGTTGACCAGAAAATTGTTGATATTGCTCAAGAAACTCCATATGGCCAACCAAAGACGGACTACTTCCATTGCAGAAAATAATAACATCATCTGCGTAAGAGAGATGAGAGATAAGAGGGACATGAAGGTAGCTTGTATGATAAGCAAGATGGGGTCGATTAGTATGAAGGGCATTCAAACCACGACTCAAAACTTCTGCTGCTACAGACTCGGAGAAATGGGGCCCCCTTGCCTCAAACCTCTAGTAGAATGGAAATAAGCACAAGCTTCCCCATTAATCAATATAGAGAACCAGCTATATGCAATGCATCGATGAATTATATCAATCCAGACGATTAGTAAGGAGCTTCGTGATTACCTTATTTGAGAAATTACAAAGGCTGATAGGCCTAAGGTCAGAGAAGGAAGAAGGAGCAGCAACTTTCAGAATGGTGACTATGAGAGTACTTGTCCAGCTTCGAGGCATATGAAACCCCGAAAAGAATTCAAGAATAGAGCGATGTAGATCAGCACAAATTATATCCCAGCAAGAATGATAAAATTCTCCCGTAAAGCCATCCGGACCCCATGCACTAGACCCACTCATAGAGAAAACCACCATTTTAATCTCTTCCAAAGAGGGAGGAGTAATAAGAGACTCATTTTCCGCTGCATTAATAATATTAGGGATATGAACAAGGAGATCATTAGAAGGGATCTCATGGTCTCCTGTTAATTAATCCCTATAGAAATCAATAGCAGCCCTTTGTATATCTTCAGGATCTGAAATCCACACACCTTGACTATTATGAATTCGATGTAACAAGAGTTTTTGATGCTTCTTTTTCACATAGGAATGAAAAAACCGAGTGTTCCTATCACCATCCTTGACCCAATTCAGATTCGCTTTTTGCATCTAAAACTCTTCCTCAATCTTCAACCTATATTGTAGGTTGGCATTAGCCAGTTGAAGAGCAGCCCGATTCTCATCATTAGAATCTTGTTCAAACAGGAGCTCTTTTGGATAAACATCATCCTCCGCAATTTTAACTTGTTGATCTACCTTTCCAAAAACATTACGGTTCCAATCTTGCAAAGCCCTTTTAACCCGAATCAATTTTTTTCCCGAATTTAACCATAGGCCGACCCCCATATAAAGACTCATTCCAGGATTGTGACACAATAGAAAGAAAATCAGCATGCCTGGTCCAAACATTTACAAATCTGAAGACACCCTTTTTTACCTCATTTTGAAGCCGAATCTTTATAGATAAAGGAGCATGGTCTGAACAAGTTCTACTAAGATGAGTGATTGCTGTAGAAGCAAAACTTTGGAGCCATATCTCATTATAAAAAACCCTATCCAGCCGTTGCAAAATGGTTGCTCTTTTCTATCTTTTATTCCACCAAGTATAGATGTTGCCTATAAAACCTCCATCAATAAGATTCGAGAGTTGAGCCATATCCACAAATTCAGCCACATGTTTTTCAAGAACAGGACGCCCACCCAATTTTTCTGTTTGATCCAGACATCAACAATGTTATGAATAGGCTCCTCAATTGATGCGGAGATCCCCAATGGCTTGCTTCTTTAATACCCTCAATGTATTCCTTATCATCGTCAACCAATCCAAGAGTATAGCAAGCATCCCTAAATGATCCATGTTGTTTACCATTAACATATCTTATATTTTCATAAGATGTCGGACCTCGAACAACATTCAACAAAGTTCTGAGGTAATACAACTCTCCCTAGCCCGGTGCAACATAAAAAATGCGACTTATTTTGAAACCACGAGTCCTTGGCTTCCACTCTCTTTTCTTCTTATCCCAAACAAATTTTGTTGGAAACTCTGCGTAAGTCAATTGTCCAGCCAATTCCTTGTATTTGTCATTCGCTTCCATCCATGCTGTAAACATGCTTTCTCTTGATGTTGGGCGTTCGACAGCTTGTTCGATTTCAACTTCTTCATCGTAAACTACATTTTGTTCACCTTCTAAATGAAATGACAATCTTTCAACGGCCGGGTTCCTATAATGAATATCATTACCAAATAACCTCCAAGCAGCCTCACAAGGTGATATATATCTACAGTTCAAGTAATTTTGTATCTCATCAACAATTTTTTTCCCTGTTTCGTCATTGATTTTCTTACAAAACTTTGCAGTGACCATGTCTGCACTTTTATTAATATACTTGCATAGATATTTAACTGATTTACCTTCATTGCACCATACAACATTAATGTGAGCCCCGTACTTCATCAATAACTTGCGATTATGAGGGACCACAAACCTGTTGTCAAGAACTTTTCCCTTCACAACTACTGTTCGGCCGTTGTCAGGACGCTTGTATACAGTAGGGGTGTCAGTGGTTCGGCTCGAACCGCGGTTAGAGACTGAACCGAACCAAACCGAACAGTTTGGTTCGGTTTTTACACACCAGCGGTTCGGCTACGGTCTTGAAAATCAATAAACTGTGTGGTTCGGTTCAGCTCACGGTTTCTCCACTGAAGTCGAACCAAACCGAACCAGACCAAGCTAAACCAAACCGCTCAAACCAAACCGATGAACCGAATTAGTAAACCGAACCATAGCCAGACCATTTGTATCCACCTCCTCCCTTTCCCCTTTATTCTTTTTCTCCATGTGGGAAATGTATTTCCAAAATCACTATTTAGCCTCCCTTCCCCAATCTCTCCCCCATTCCCATAACTCAGATTCAACAACACCCCCACCCTCTCTCTCTAACCTATACATACAACCTATATCTATCTATCTATCTATCTATCTATCTATACACTTACTCATAAATCTTCTCTTTTGCCTCCCTTCCCCAATCTCTCCACAACCAACCAACCAACCAACCACCCAACCCTCGTTCACATTAACCCAGAAATGATCTTAATTTTTTTTAATCAGTTTTAGAGTTCAACAAAACTCACCACTTTCACAAATTCACAAAATCAAACACCAATCTGAATAGGAGCTTCCATCTAGATGAGCATTATATGAGTGGAAATAATGTACACATAATCGGCAGTCACACAGTCATAGCAAGTAGTAATGGGTATTACAAAAAAATAAATAACAATGTCCATCCATTACAAACAAAAGGTTACGGAAGGCTATTATGGGATGGAATAAAAACATTTTCGGAAGAGTGGAACAACAAATTAAGAACGCGGAAGATGAAGTCATTGCTTGTGAGAATCAGCATTTTTTTTTTTGGCGAAAGGAGACGGTACTCCCTAAATTTTATTAAAAAAGGAAAAAAGGTACAAACGAGGTAGGGGACATGACGGCCTTAACCACCTGGAAATAAAATACCTAGGGGGGAAGCCTTACACAATTTGTAAGCCTTACACAATTTGTGAGAATCAGCATTAACAAATGAATAATGAAGAATCAAGGACAGCCCTATCTTGCTCAAGCTCATCTCCTTCAGAAGCTGAATATGGAGGAAGACCTTTGGGCCCAAAAGGCTAATTTAAAGTGGATTAAAGAAGGGGATCGAAATACAAGGTTTTGTCATGCCACAGTTAAGAAGAAGAGGCAACGTCTGTTCATTCACAGAATTAGAAATAGACAAGGCGAATGGCTCACCGATAAAAATGACATCAAAGAGGAGGCTTTGGGATTTTATTCGGACCAACTCCAAGGTCAATTTGAAATTCCATCTAATGATTACTTATTCCTAATTCCTCGTCTTATTAATGATGAGGATAACCTTATGCTTACGGCTACCCCAAATATGGATGAAGTGTATGTGATATTGTTTTCGGTATGAATGGTCAAAGTGCTGCTGGTCCGGATGGGTTTACGGGGGCTTTTTATAAAGGATGCTGGGACATTATCAAGGTAGATCTATGCCGAGCGATTGGGGATTTCTTTATGGGTTTTTCCATGCCGAGAAGCTGGACTAGTACGTTGATCGTCACTATCCCTAAGGTTGAATCACCTACTTCTTTTTCTGATCTTAGGCCGATTAACCTACGCAACTTTTATAATAAAGTGGTGACAAAGATTCTTACTAATCGTCTTGCCCCTATTCTACCTCGCATTATCTCTCCCCAACAAAGTGGCTTTGTTCAAGGGCGAGTGATTCATGAGAATGTTCTGTTGGCTCAAGAAATTATGCAATCCATTAATAAAAAGGTCCGGGGTTCTAATGTTGCTTTGAAGCTGGATATGGCTAAGGCATATGATAGACTTTCTTGGTTTGGGCTTATTAAGGTCATGCGGCAATTTGGGTTTAGTGAAATGTGGATTGACATGATTTACCGTTGTATTTCTAATAGCTGGTTCTCTATTTTGATTAATAGAGAAAGTTATGGTTTTTTCCCTTCTTCTCGTGGTTTGAGACAAGGAGATCCTTTATCCCCTTGCCTCTTCATTATTGCTGCTGAGATGATGAGTAGAGGTTTGAATCACCTTCATTCTGTGTATCCTCATTACAGGTACCGTACTCATATAAATTCTCCTATGGTTTCCCATTTGGCTTATGCGGATGATGTCATTATTTTCTGCAATGGGTCTAAAGCGTCTCTTGAATGTCATATGAAGTATCTTGATTGGTACCAAAGATTTTCGGGGCAGCTTGTTAACATTCAAAAATCGGGTTTTGTCACTAGAAACAATAGCGATCGAGATGATGTTATTGCTGCCACCACGGGATTTGTCAAACAAAATCTCCTTATTATTTATTTGGGATGCCCTCTTTACACGGGCAGGAAAAAGATTAGCCTTTTCAGTCCTCTTATTTGAAAGATGGAGTCTCGGCTAGCCTCTTGGAAAAGGTAAGCTGTTATCCTTTGGGGCAAAGCTTACTTTGATCCAATCTTGCTTAGTTGTGATCCCGTTGTATTATCTGTCCCTTATTGATCCTCCTAAAGGAGTTCTCCGTGCTCTGGAGAAGATCATTGTTAGGTTCTTTTGGAGTAGTAATGAGGGTAATAATAAATGTCATTGGCTCGCTTGGAACAAGATGAGTTATCCTGTTGAAGAAGGTGGTTTGGGTTTACGCAAGGTTGAAGACATTTCTCTTGCTTTTGCTATGAAGCTTTGGTGGCGTTTTAGGACCACGGATTCTTTATGGAGCAGCTTAATGCTTGCAAAATATTGCTGGAATATTCACCCCATGGATGCTACTTTGACTTCTTATTCATCCCACATTTGGAAAAGAATGATCAAGGCTAAACCTTTTGTTGAAGAAAATATGGCTTGGCGTGTTGGTCGAGGCGAGATTTCTATTCATGATAAATGGATTGATGACCCCATGGGGGACGTCCCCTTTGAGCATGAGCAGGTATTCACTTTATTTGAGAATGGTCAGCCTCATAGTCTCCACATTCGGAATGTTTATGGAGAGCAACTTCTAAATCTGATCCATCATAATTCTATTGTCCTCTCTACTCATCCGGATACCCCTGTATGGTTACCTTCTTCCTCGGGAAAATTTTCTGTGAGCTCCGCTTGGCAAGAATGTAGATCTAATAGGGTGCGGTCAGCTATTTTTGGCTTTTGTTGGAGCAAATTTATTCCAAAGAAGATTTCGGTGTTCTTGTGGCGTACATTGCACGGTGGGCTGCCATCGGACAACCAAGTCAGAATTAAGGGTGTTTCTTTTGCGTCTAAGTGTGAATGTTGCCCAGCTGCTAGCGAGGATTCTATTGATCATATCCTTGTCCATGGCTCCTGTGCTACTTATGTTTGGGATCATTTAAGTGGTTTGTGTGGCATTCAGTCTTCTTTGGGTAGCCTCAATCAAGCTCTTATTTGCTGGTGGCATGGTCCCTCCCACCCCCATTCTCCCATCTCTAAATGGATTTCTAATCTCCTTCCTGCTCTTATTGTGTGGGAAGTTTGGGTTGCTCGCAATAAGAGCAGATTTGAAGGGATTAAGATGTATCCCAACAGCATAATTCAAAAGGTACGCTTGTATGTTTCTAATATAGCTAAATCCTTTAATCTGTCCTTTCCAAGATCCTTTGGTGATACTACCTTGTTTGATGCCTTCAACATGAGTTTTCCTACTCATTTCCATCTCAAAATCAGATTGGTTAAATGGGAGTTTTGTAACACCCCAAATAATTGGTCAAAATTGCATGCATGCATTTGGTACTATCTATGTGTACATTATGTAATTGATTTGGTCGGGTGTGTTTTTCAAATCTAATTAATTATATTGAATGAATAATGATTAATTAAATGATACTGTTAAAATAAAAAGTAAAGCTTTTACTTTGGGACGGAGTGAGTATATTTGTATGAGAACTTAAGTTGGTAATTTTGTTTACATGTTTAGAATTTGTGTAAGTTTATTTAATATAATTCTCTTAATTGATCACAATGATTTGCTTCATGGACATTGATGGAAAATGATACTACCAGACTTGAAATTGTATTTTTGTTTAAAATAACTAAATTATCAAGTAATTATAAAAAGGGCATTTCTGAAATTAAGTTTTAAAAAAATAAGGATGGAAAAGTTCTATGAAACGGGACGGCTTTAACTAGGGGAGTTTATCACTTAGTAGTGGGACCCATATGTTTCCAAGTCTTTTGCATTTGCCAGCAACTACTCTAATAGCTTGAGGTGTGCATGTTGTATTTTGACAACAATTGAGTTCTAGCATGAGGTGTTTATTAACTATTTTTTTTAGTGTGACTCATCTCTCTTTCACTTAATAAGAATTTGTGATAACCTTAGTAAGAAATTTTCTCTTGCTGCGATTATGTTAAGAGAGAAAACAGAGTGAACCGAGAGAGAAAATAGAGGAAGCCACCGGGTGGAAATCAAAGAGACAAGACTAAGAAAAAAAGAAGAAGATATAGCTAAAATAGTAAGTACATATAATTGTTTTGTGCAAGTGTTCTTTTCTTTGTTATTGTTCATACATGTGTGTGTATGTTTAAGTAGAGATAAGCTTAAATTGTTGGTGTTTTTCTTAATGGGTTTAGTTGGTGATAAATTGCTAATTTAGCTTTTAATTTTGAAGTTATGGTTTTAATAATTAAATTAAACCCATAAAATTGAGGTGAGGTTTGATGTGTTCTTTGTAGAAATATCATAGTTTTAATATTGTAGATATTCTCTGTTTTGCTGCATGTACGGTGTGTGTGTGTGCTTTGTGTGTGCAGTATGTGCGTATGTGTTGTGTGTGTTCTTTGTAGTCTTTATTTTTGGTAAACTGAGTATTGTTATTTGAATAGAAGAATTAATTTAGAGGAAGCTCATGGATGAGCTTCCATTTAGTGATTGCAATTTAAATAGTCCAAAGTCAAAGTTGAAATGCAAATCAATTACTCTAATAAATTCTGAGGTTGAAGAAAGGAAATTTAAGAATTCCATTATGGTCCCCGAATTTGTGGATATTCCAGTTTGGTCCCTAGAATGTTAAAAAACATTGTCAATCTCTTATTGATCATATCTTGCTCGTTTTCAATCGAATTGGGACGGTTTTTAAGTCTATCTTGACTAATGTTTTGAGAGGTTTTGAATGGAATAAGTTTCAGAATCATAAAAGTTATATATTTTCTCAGAAATCTGTTTTGGTAGCAGCAGTTCACTCAGACGTATTCGAACTCGATTAAAACTCGCAAAAATCATAATTAATTCATCAGGCCTCGGAATTAAGTGATTTTTGAGTCTAAACTCATTAGCTTTTAAAGGTCTTTCTAATGAAATAGTTATCTGTTGCCAAAGTGTTACATATTTGTCCCAGATTTAGAATCTTTGTTGCTGCTGTTTATGATAGTCTTATAAATGATTCATCCTCGTTTGTTTCATAACTTAAGCAGTCGAACTCCGAATTTGTTGAATCTTGAGTCTAACTTGTGTATTTTTCTGTGTACTTTCTGAATATGATAGTTTGGAACTGATAAAGGATATGCATCTGAGATAAAACTGAATAACTTCACAGCTGTTCATAAAGTGTATAATTTCATTTATGTCACTTTATTTTATATGATGTATACTAACTCTTGGACCTTGTACTCTTTGTTATGTTAGATTGAGGAGTGTTTTCTGAATTGAATATCGTTTGGAGTAGCTGGATTGAGGTAAGGGGTTCTTGTCAACCTAGAAACCTTTCTTGTCATTGTTATTGGAACAACTTTGTATTATTGCTCGTATTGTTCATTGTTACTCCGCCATAGACACTTTGAGTTACTTGAATCTTGAACACTTGAAATCCTCGACTAATAGAGGATCCAACACCGGTTGTTGTCTCGCGGCTCCGAGATCAAAGTATCCTCTGCAGGCGATACATTGGTGTTTGAGCCAACCTTGAACCTTGAATTGACTTGACATTGGGCATTTGGCCGACTCAATAGTGCTATGGATTAGACATCGAAGTTCTTTGTTATCGTTCATTTCATTCACTGGGATGGGTCTTGATATTCATGAACTCGTTTGATCGTTACCGCCTTGTTAAATTTATTTGGGATTCTATACACTATCCTAACCCTGTTGGCAGATTCTTTATTGGGAAATTTGTGCTCACCCCTTTATTCTTTTCCCTTTCCCAGGTGGAGCTTAGAGAAGAATCGTGATGTTTTGGCGCTAGAGGGTTGGATCTAGAGTAGAAGTCATTTTGCTTTGTGGAAGACTAGTGCTTTGCTATGTGTATTATTAGCTTGTGTGCATATGTATGTTTGTAGATATTGGTTTGTAATATTTAGTTTTCGGTCTTGGGTTAGTAGCTCTGATGTACTCAACTCGAGCTCTTGTATGGTCTAGTTTTGGTTTGGTTTGTTTATAAAATGAAGAAAAATTCAGGTCTCCTTTTGAGTTTCAGTTTGAATATCGTTTCGTTCATCGCTCCTCGAGGTCCGTGCGACCGTGGATTTTGGGGCGTGACAAGTTTCCTAGCATTGGTTGGGTTAAGCTTAACACTGATGGAGTATCCCGGGGTAATTCGGGAATTGCTTCTGGAGGTGGTATCTTTCGTGACCATAATGGGGATTTCATTCATGGCTTTTCTAATTTCTATGGATCTCAGTCTAACATGATTGCCGAGGCTTGTGCTGCTAGAGATGGTCTTATTATAGCCCAAAACCGTGGCTATCCTCGGGTTTGGTTGGAATTAGATTCTCAAGTGTTAGCTCGCATCATCATTAAAGAATACCATATCCCTTGGGCTGTTTGGTACATCATTGCCCAGATTCATCGCCTTTTGGATCAAATGGAAGTCCGGGTTACTCATATTTTGAGAGAAGGTAATGGTGTTGCAGATTCGTTAGCTAACAAGGCTGCAATTGAAGAAAGAAACCTTGAACTCAACTCTTTCCAGGCGTTCCCTCATCTTTGTAAGGGTTTCTTTGCCCTTGACAAAGCTCAGATCCCTTACAATCGGCTCCCTTAGTTAAAGGGCTTTCATTTCTGCATGGCTAGATTTTTGTATAGGCTATATACTTTATTTTCTAGTTTCCCCCTCCTTTATTGTAGAGGATCTTACAAATTGTGTAAGGACTACCCCCCTAGTCTTTTCTTTTAAGGTGGTTAAGGCCGTAATGTCCCCCACCTCGTTTGTATTTTTCTTTCATATTAATAAAATCTAGGGAGTATCGTCTCCTTTCGCCAAAAAAAAAAAAAAAAAAAAAAAAAACCATTTCAAACAAAAGGTTAACATTTGAAAAATCTTGGATAGTGTAATATGTGGAGTTAGTCAGAATCACATGAATGCTCAGAGTATATGCAAAATGGTTATAATTTTATTTTAGAAACAACAAGCAAGTGATAAAGCTGGAATAAAAAGCCAAATGTATTCAAAGTTCTCTTTATAGTCATTGAAGAAAAGTTACAGGTAACGAAATTGGAGAAAAAGTTCAAAACATAACCTAAAGCATTCAATCACAGAACATCAATCTCACTAAGAACAAGATTGAACTTACCAATAATACACGTGAACCCAAAAGAAAACGAAGGGAAACCATAAAATTAAGCATATGATTAATTTTGAAAGCTACTAACCCTTGAGATCCATTGAGCATGGAGAGGTAATCATCGTACAAAATCAAAACCGGCCAATTTCACTCAGAGATTACCCACCAAAGATCAAGTAAACAAGAAAATGTTTCTGTCGTTTTTTATCAGCAAAAAAAAAACTCCATTAATGGTATATGCTTGAGCTCAGCCGGAAGAGATAGAGATAGAATAAACAAGAAAATGTTTCCGGAATTTGGCACGGTTGGTAAATGGCATTCTAATCTCCTTCCTGCTCTTATTGTGTGGGAGATTTGGTTTGCTCGCAATAAAAGCAGATTTGAAGGGATAAAGATGCATCCCAATAGCATTATTCAAAAGGTTCGTATGCATGCTTCTAATATTGCTGCATCTTTTAATCTTTCATTCCCAAGGTCCTTTGGTGATTCTCAATTTTTTGATGTCTTAAAATTGAGCCCCTCCCCCTCTTATCAACGCAAGATCAGATTGGTTAAATGGGATCCACCTTGTTTTGGTTGGGTTAAAATTAACACTGATGGTGTCTCTCGAGGCAACTCGGGGGTTGCTTCAGGAGGTGGTATTTTTCATGATCATAATGGGGATTTCTTATATGGTTTTTCAAATTTTTATGGAGTTCACTCCAATATGATGGCTGAGGCTCTTGCTGCTAGAGATGGGCTTATTATTGCTCAAAACCGTGGCTACCATCGTGTTTGGCTGGAATTAGATTCCCAAGTTTTGGCTCGTATCATCATTAAGGACTATCATATTCCTTGGGTATTACAAAAAAATAAATAACAATGTCCATCCATTACAAACAAAAGGTTACGGAAGGCTATTATGGGATGGAATAAAAACATTTTCGGAAGAGTGGAACAACAAATTAAGAACGCGGAAGATGAAGTCATTGCTTGTGAGAATCAGCATTTTTTTTTTTTTGGCGAAAGGAGACGGTACTCCCTAAATTTTATTAAAAAAGGAAAAAAGGTACAAACGAGGTAGGGGACATGACGGCCTTAACCACCTGGAAATAAAATACCTAGGGGGAAGCCTTACACAATTTGTAAGCCTTACACAATTTGTGAGAATCAGCATTAACAAATGAATAATGAAGAATCAAGGACAGCCCTATCTTGCTCAAGCTCATCTCCTTCAGAAGCTGAATATGGAGGAAGACCTTTGGGCCCAAAAGGCTAATTTAAAGTGGATTAAAGAAGGGGATCGAAATACAAGGTTTTGTCATGCCACAGTTAAGAAGAAGAGGAAACGTCTGTTCATTCACAGAATTAGAAATAGACAAGGCGAATGGCTCACCGATAAAAATGACATCAAAGAGGAGGCTTTGGGATTTTATTCGGACCAACTCCAAGGTCAATGTGAAATTCCATCTAATGATTACTTATTCCTAATTCCTCGTCTTATTAATGATGAGGATAACCTTATGCTTACGGCTACCCCAAATATGGATGAAGTGTATGTGATATTGTTTTCGGTATGAATGGTCAAAGTGCTGCTGGTCCGGATGGGTTTACGGGGGCTTTTTATAAAGGATGCTGGGACATTATCAAGGTAGATCTATGCCGAGCGATTGGGGATTTCTTTATGGGTTTTTCCATGCCGAGAAGCTGGACTAGTACGTTGATCGTCACTATCCCTAAGGTTGAATCACCTACTTCTTTTTCTGATCTTAGGCCGATTAACCTACGCAACTTTTATAATAAAGTGGTGACAAAGATTCTTACTAATCGTCTTGCCCCTATTCTACCTCGCATTATCTCTCCCCAACAAAGTGGCTTTGTTCAAGGGCGAGTGATTCATGAGAATGTTCTGTTGGCTCAAGAAATTATGCAATCCATTAATAAAAAGGTCCGGGGTTCTAATGTTGCTTTGAAGCTGGATATGGCTAAGGCATATGATAGACTTTCTTGGTTTGGGCTTATTAAGGTCATGCGGCAATTTGGGTTTAGTGAAATGTGGATTGACATGATTTACCGTTGTATTTCTAATAGCTGGTTCTCTATTTTGATTAATAGAGAAAGTTATGGTTTTTTCCCTTCTTCTCGTGGTTTGAGACAAGGAGATCCTTTATCCCCTTGCCTCTTCATTATTGCTGCTGAGATGATGAGTAGAGGTTTGAATCACCTTCATTCTGTGTATCCTCATTACAGGTACCGTACTCATATAAATTCTCCTATGGTTTCCCATTTGGCTTATGCGGATGATGTCATTATTTTCTGCAATGGGTCTAAAGCGTCTCTTGAATGTCATATGAAGTATCTTGATTGGTACCAAAGATTTTCGGGGCAGCTTGTTAACATTCAAAAATCGGGTTTTGTCACTAGAAACAATAGCGATCGAGATGATGTTATTGCTGCCACCACGGGATTTGTCAAACAAAATCTCCTTATTATTTATTTGGGATGCCCTCTTTACACGGGCAGGAAAAAGATTAGCCTTTTCAGTCCTCTTATTTGAAAGATGGAGTCTCGGCTAGCCTCTTGGAAAAGGTAAGCTGTTATCCTTTGGGGCAAAGCTTACTTTGATCCAATCTTGCTTAGTTGTGATCCCGTTGTATTATCTGTCCCTTATTGATCCTCCTAAAGGAGTTCTCCGTGCTCTGGAGAAGATCATTGTTAGGTTCTTTTGGAGTAGTAATGAGGGTAATAATAAATGTCATTGGCTCGCTTGGAACAAGATGAGTTATCCTGTTGAAGAAGGTGGTTTGGGTTTACGCAAGGTTGAAGACATTTCTCTTGCTTTTGCTATGAAGCTTTGGTGGCGTTTTAGGACCACGGATTCTTTATGGAGCAGCTTAATGCTTGCAAAATATTGCTGGAATATTCACCCCATGGATGCTACTTTGACTTCTTATTCATCCCACATTTGGAAAAGAATGATCAAGGCTAAACCTTTTGTTGAAGAAAATATGGCTTGGCGTGTTGGTCGAGGCGAGATTTCTATTCATGATAAATGGATTGATGACCCCATGGGGGACGTCCCTTTGAGCATGAGCAGGTATTCACTTTATTTGAGAATGGTCAGCCTCATAGTCTCCACATTCGGAATGTTTATGGAGAGCAACTTCTAAATCTGATCCATCATAATTCTATTGTCCTCTCTACTCATCCGGATACCCCTGTATGGTTACCTTCTTCCTCGGGAAAATTTTCTGTGAGCTCCGCTTGGCAAGAATGTAGATCTAATAGGGTGCGGTCAGCTATTTTTGGCTTTTGTTGGAGCAAATTTATTCCAAAGAAGATTTCGGTGTTCTTGTGGCGTACATTGCACGGTGGGCTGCCATCGGACAACCAAGTCAGAATTAAGGGTGTTTCTTTTGCGTCTAAGTGTGAATGTTGCCCAGCTGCTAGCGAGGATTCTATTGATCATATCCTTGTCCATGGCTCCTGTGCTACTTATGTTTGGGATCATTTAAGTGGTTTGTGTGGCATTCAGTCTTCTTTGGGTAGCCTCAATCAAGCTCTTATTTGCTGGTGGCATGGTCCCTCCCACCCCCATTCTCCCATCTCTAAATGGATTTCTAATCTCCTTCCTGCTCTTATTGTGTGGGAAGTTTGGGTTGCTCGCAATAAGAGCAGATTTGAAGGGATTAAGATGTATCCCAACAGCATAATTCAAAAGGTACGCTTGTATGTTTCTAATATAGCTAAATCCTTTAATCTGTCCTTTCCAAGATCCTTTGGTGATACTACCTTGTTTGATGCCTTCAACATGAGTTTTCCTACTCATTTCCATCTCAAAATCAGATTGGTTAAATGGGAGTTTTGTAACACCCCAAATAATTGGTCAAAATTGCATGCATGCATTTGGTACTATCTATGTGTACATTATGTAATTGATTTGGTCGGGTGTGTTTTCAAATCTAATTAATTATATTGAATGAATAATGATTAATTAAATGATACTGTTAAAATAAAAAGTAAAGCTTTTACTTTGGGACGGAGTGAGTATATTTGTATGAGAACTTAAGTTGGTAATTTTGTTTACATGTTTAGAATTTGTGTAAGTTTATTTAATATAATTCTCTTAATTGATCACAATGATTTGCTTCATGGACATTGATGGAAAATGATACTACCAGACTTGAAATTGTATTTTTGTTTAAAATAACTAAATTATCAAGTAATTATAAAAAGGGCATTTCTGAAATTAAGTTTTAAAAAAATAAGGATGGAAAAGTTCTATGAAACGGGACGGCTTTAACTAGGGGAGTTTATCACTTAGTAGTGGGACCCATATGTTTCCAAGTCTTTTGCATTTGCCAGCAACTACTCTAATAGCTTGAGGTGTGCATGTTGTATTTTGACAACAATTGAGTTCTAGCATGAGGTGTTTATTAACTATTTTTTTTAGTGTGACTCATCTCTCTTTCACTTAATAAGAATTTGTGATAACCTTAGTAAGAAATTTTCTCTTGCTGCGATTATGTTAAGAGAGAAAACAGAGTGAACCGAGAGAGAAAATAGAGGAAGCCACCGGGTGGAAATCAAAGAGACAAGACTAAGAAAAAAAGAAGAAGATATAGCTAAAATAGTAAGTACATATAATTGTTTTGTGCAAGTGTTCTTTTCTTTGTTATTGTTCATACATGTGTGTGTATGTTTAAGTAGAG
The DNA here is from genome assembly GCA_026119855.1 of Campanula takesimana. Lineage (NCBI taxonomy): Eukaryota > Viridiplantae > Streptophyta > Magnoliopsida > Asterales > Campanulaceae > Campanula > Campanula takesimana. The sequence continues at coordinate 51,673 of JAOWBW010002260.1, forward strand.
ATAAGCTTAAATTGTTGGTGTTTTTCTTAATGGGTTTAGTTGGTGATAAATTGCTAATTTAGCTTTTAATTTTGAAGTTATGGTTTTAATAATTAAATTAAACCCATAAAATTGAGGTGAGGTTTGATGTGTTCTTTGTAGAAATATCATAGTTTTAATATTGTAGATATTCTCTGTTTTGCTGCATGTACGGTGTGTGTGTGTGCTTTGTGTGTGCAGTATGTGCGTATGTGTTGTGTGTGTTCTTTGTAGTCTTTATTTTGGTAAACTGAGTATTGTTATTTGAATAGAAGAATTAATTTAGAGGAAGCTCATGGATGAGCTTCCATTTAGTGATTGCAATTTAAATAGTCCAAAGTCAAAGTTGAAATGCAAATCAATTACTCTAATAAATTCTGAGGTTGAAGAAAGGAAATTTAAGAATTCCATTATGGTCCCCGAATTTGTGGATATTCCAGTTTGGTCCCTAGAATGTTAAAAAACATTGTCAATCTCTTATTGATCATATCTTGCTCGTTTTCAATCGAATTGGGACGGTTTTTAAGTCTATCTTGACTAATGTTTTGAGAGGTTTTGAATGGAATAAGTTTCAGAATCATAAAAGTTATATATTTTCTCAGAAATCTGTTTTGGTAGCAGCAGTTCACTCAGACGTATTCGAACTCGATTAAAACTCGCAAAAATCATAATTAATTCATCAGGCCTCGGAATTAAGTGATTTTTGAGTCTAAACTCATTAGCTTTTAAAGGTCTTTCTAATGAAATAGTTATCTGTTGCCAAAGTGTTACATATTTGTCCCAGATTTAGAATCTTTGTTGCTGCTGTTTATGATAGTCTTATAAATGATTCATCCTCGTTTGTTTCATAACTTAAGCAGTCGAACTCCGAATTTGTTGAATCTTGAGTCTAACTTGTGTATTTTTCTGTGTACTTTCTGAATATGATAGTTTGGAACTGATAAAGGATATGCATCTGAGATAAAACTGAATAACTTCACAGCTGTTCATAAAGTGTATAATTTCATTTATGTCACTTTATTTTATATGATGTATACTAACTCTTGGACCTTGTACTCTTTGTTATGTTAGATTGAGGAGTGTTTTCTGAATTGAATATCGTTTGGAGTAGCTGGATTGAGGTAAGGGGTTCTTGTCAACCTAGAAACCTTTCTTGTCATTGTTATTGGAACAACTTTGTATTATTGCTCGTATTGTTCATTGTTACTCCGCCATAGACACTTTGAGTTACTTGAATCTTGAACACTTGAAATCCTCGACTAATAGAGGATCCAACACCGGTTGTTGTCTCGCGGCTCCGAGATCAAAGTATCCTCTGCAGGCGATACATTGGTGTTTGAGCCAACCTTGAACCTTGAATTGACTTGACATTGGGCATTTGGCCGACTCAATAGTGCTATGGATTAGACATCGAAGTTCTTTGTTATCGTTCATTTCATTCACTGGGATGGGTCTTGATATTCATGAACTCGTTTGATCGTTACCGCCTTGTTAAATTTATTTGGGATTCTATACACTATCCTAACCCTGTTGGCAGATTCTTTATTGGGAAATTTGTGCTCACCCCTTTATTCTTTTCCCTTTCCCAGGTGGAGCTTAGAGAAGAATCGTGATGTTTTGGCGCTAGAGGGTTGGATCTAGAGTAGAAGTCATTTTGCTTTGTGGAAGACTAGTGCTTTGCTATGTGTATTATTAGCTTGTGTGCATATGTATGTTTGTAGATATTGGTTTGTAATATTTAGTTTTCGGTCTTGGGTTAGTAGCTCTGATGTACTCAACTCGAGCTCTTGTATGGTCTAGTTTTGGTTTGGTTTGTTTATAAAATGAAGAAAAATTCAGGTCTCCTTTTGAGTTTCAGTTTGAATATCGTTTCGTTCATCGCTCCTCGAGGTCCGTGCGACCGTGGATTTTGGGGCGTGACAAGTTTCCTAGCATTGGTTGGGTTAAGCTTAACACTGATGGAGTATCCCGGGGTAATTCGGGAATTGCTTCTGGAGGTGGTATCTTTCGTGACCATAATGGGGATTTCATTCATGGCTTTTCTAATTTCTATGGATCTCAGTCTAACATGATTGCCGAGGCTTGTGCTGCTAGAGATGGTCTTATTATAGCCCAAAACCGTGGCTATCCTCGGGTTTGGTTGGAATTAAATTCTCAAGTGTTAGCTCGCATCATCATTAAAGAATACCATATCCCTTGGGCTGTTTGGTACATCATTGCCCAGATTCATCGCCTTTTGGATCAAATGGAAGTCCGGGTTACTCATATTTTGAGAGAAGGTAATGGTGTTGCAGATTCGTTAGCTAACAAGGCTGCAATTGAAGAAAGAAACCTTGAACTCAACTCTTTCCAGGCGTTCCCTCATCTTTGTAAGGGTTTCTTTGCCCTTGACAAAGCTCAGATCCCTTACAATCGGCTCCCTTAGTTAAAGGGCTTTCATTTCTGCATGGCTAGATTTTTGTATAGGCTATATACTTTATTTTCTAGTTTCCCCCTCCTTTATTGTAGAGGATCTTACAAATTGTGTAAGGACTACCCCCCTAGTCTTTTCTTTTAAGGTGGTTAAGGCCGTAATGTCCCCCACCTCGTTTGTATTTTTCTTTCATATTAATAAAATCTAGGGAGTATCGTCTCCTTTCGCCAAAAAAAAAAAAAAAAAAAAAAACCATTTCAAACAAAAGGTTAACATTTGAAAAATCTTGGATAGTGTAATATGTGGAGTTAGTCAGAATCACATGAATGCTCAGAGTATATGCAAAATGGTTAGAATTTTATTTTAGAAACAACAAGCAAGTGATAAAGCTGGAATAAAAAGCCAAATGTATTCAAAGTTCTCTTTATAGTCATTGAAGAAAAGTTACAGGTAACGAAATTGGAGAAAAAGTTCAAAACATAACCTAAAGCATTCAATCACAGAACATCAATCTCACTAAGAACAAGATTGAACTTACCAATAATACACGTGAACCCAAAAGAAAACGAAGGGAAACCATAAAATTAAGCATATGATTAATTTTGAAAGCTACTAACCCTTGAGATCCATTGAGCATGGAGAGGTAATCATCGTACAAAATCAAAACCGGCCAATTTCACTCAGAGATTACCCACCAAAGATCAAGTAAACAAGAAAATGTTTCTGTCGTTTTTTATCAGCAAAAAAAAACTCCATTAATGGTATATGCTTGAGCTCAGCCGGAAGAGATAGAGATAGAATAAACAAGAAAATGTTTCCGGAATTTGGCACGGTTGGTAAATGGCATTCTAATCTCCTTCCTGCTCTTATTGTGTGGGAGATTTGGTTTGCTCGCAATAAAAGCAGATTTGAAGGGATAAGATGCATCCCAATAGCATTATTCAAAAGGTTCGTATGCATGCTTCTAATATTGCTGCATCTTTTAATCTTTCATTCCCAAGGTCCTTTGGTGATTCTCAATTTTTTGATGTCTTAAAATTGAGCCCCTCCCCCTCTTATCAACGCAAGATCAGATTGGTTAAATGGGATCCACCTTGTTTTGGTTGGGTTAAAATTAACACTGATGGTGTCTCTCGAGGCAACTCGGGGGTTGCTTCAGGAGGTGGTATTTTTCATGATCATAATGGGGATTTCTTATATGGTTTTTCAAATTTTTATGGAGTTCACTCCAATATGATGGCTGAGGCTCTTGCTGCTAGAGATGGGCTTATTATTGCTCAAAACCGTGGCTACCATCGTGTTTGGCTGGAATTAGATTCCCAAGTTTTGGCTCGTATCATCATTAAGGACTATCATATTCCTTGGGTATTACAAAAAAATAAATAACAATGTCCATCCATTACAAACAAAAGGTTACGGAAGGCTATTATGGGATGGAATAAAAACATTTTCGGAAGAGTGGAACAACAAATTAAGAACGCGGAAGATGAAGTCATTGCTTGTGAGAATCAGCATTTTTTTTTTTTGGCGAAAGGAGACGGTACTCCCTAAATTTAATTCGGGTAAGTTTTCTGTTGCATCAGCATGGAGGGAATGTCGGACTACTAGGCCTCGAAGCATTGTATTTTCTTGGTGTTGGCACAAACATATCCCCATTAAAATTTCTATTTTTCTGTGGAAAGCTCTAAAAGGTGGTGTCCCAACGGATGATAATATTCAGCGAAAAGGTATTTCCATCGTTTCAAAATGTTACTGCTGTCCTTTATCTCCCCATCTTGAAACTCTAGATCATATTTTGATTCATGGTGAGGTTGCTAGAGATATTTGGAGTTTCTTTGGAAACCTTGTAGGTGTTCCTCTTCGTGGCGGTTCCTTATCTCAACGACTGGTTACTTGGTTTTTTTCTCCACCAGTTCATGGAGGTTCTTGTCGGAGTATCAGTGGTCGGCCCAATTCTGTTAGGGTAGCCCTAGTTTGGTGAGGGCATAAAGTGGGGGATCCTACCTCCTTTTAGACGCACCCTGTTTTTTCTCTAGACCGCCCTTGCGGGTTTTCAATCTAGGTGGTTATATTCTTTTAGCATCGTTTTTTCCTTTTTTATTTTTATTTTCAGTCGCCTCGAAGAAAGTAAAAAGACAGAATTGTATGGACGACTTGCAGGAGCCTTTTCGTTATGGTGAGAGAAGAGAGGGAGAGAACGAGCGAGGGAGTTCTCACATTTTGACTTTTTGATAACTGAGTGTATATATGTACAAAAGGAAGGAAGCCCCTGCTTGACAGAAAGTAAGTGTTTTAGCTCTTTCCTAGATTGTAGAACAGAAGACTTGTCGAGACATTTGAAAATTGTTTTATTCAGAATTGTCTTTTGATTGCTCGAGAATGGACCTCATTGATTAGTTACATATCTTATGATTATGTTTTAGACATTATAGTGTATGGGGAAGAGAGAAAGAATGAAATTTGGCTCGAGGTGGATTGTGTATATTTTGTGGACCGGACCAGGAGGTTGCCTACGTTCCTCTCGGTGTGAGAGGCTCAGGTCCGCTTAGTTCGAGGATGATCCAGTTGATGATGATACCGGTATTGAGTGGTGGTTTGCTCCATTGTTTGGACTGCTTCACTTGTTGCTTTATATTGCTTCGCTCATAGTTGTTGAACATCTTTGGAAAGAAAGAAAGAAAAATAGAAAATATGAAGTGAAAGAAAAAGGGACTTTTACTTTCTATGATGATAGCCCCTTCTATTTTTCTTTGTTTTGGTTTATTTCTTTGCGCACACCCTTGCTTTTGCCTAGGCCACCCATGCGGGTTTTCAATCTAGCGGGCTTCTTTTTTTTTGTGCTTTTGCTCTAATTTTTGCCTAAGCCGCCCGTTGTGGGTTTCGAGCTAGCGATCTTTTTTCTTTTTTTCTTTTTTTTATTATTATATATATACATATGAAATGTTGGGCATGATGAGCCCCTAGTTCACTTTCGTCTTTGGGAGGTAGAACTCGTAGAGGGGGTTTGAATAGCCCCTTGCATTTTGTTGACATCATCGAGGAGGACAGACAGCCCCAGTGCATCGCCATGTCGGGAATGGACAACCTTTGTGATTGTGCAGGCGCTTCTTCGATGGTGAGTAGCTTTGCAGTCCTTGTCTTCTTCATAGGAAGATGGAAGTGTATATGGGGAGTATTTAGAGGATGCACACAGTGGTGTGCACAAGGAGGATATATGGAGGGTTCACACAGTGGGTGTACACGAGGAGTCTATATAGAGGGTGCACACAGTGGGTGTACACAAGGGGTGTATATATGTGGGGTGCACACAGTGGGTGTACACGAGGGGAATATATGGAGGGTACACACGGTGGGTGTACACGAGGATGGTGTATATATAGAGTGTACACAGTGGGTGTACACGTATAAGGGTAGGTATAGAGAGGACATATAGAAAAGAGAAACAATTCGATTGATCAAAGCGTTTGTTATTTTGAGATTATTTGTTTGCTTAGTTATGTATGATGGTTTGTGGGTCCATTTACCTTTTAATGAGTCTTTATTAACAAATATACTTGGGATTAATTCATCATATAAAGATATAGCAATCAATTGTCAATTAAGATTAATACAATTTTCATGGAATTGATGTACATATGCAAGATTATGACTCAAGTCTAGAGAGAAAAGAAATAAAGACTCTTTTATTAAAGACTTGAATTGGCTAGTCCGAGGTGGACTTTAACAATCTAACTAGGGTCCAAAGTGGACTTTTGCTAGTAATATAAAAAGACTAATATCCAAGGTGGACTTTGACTAAAATAAAAGACACTCTAGATCCTACGAAGACTGAATGACCCTTTTTTTTTTGAAGGAGGTAGCCCCGGTGTAGTGTCTTGCTTCCGTGGACTTTGCTCACGCCCATACATCCCTCTGGCAGGTGATGATCCCATTATTGACGAGGCTCTGGATTTTCCTCTTCAGTTGAGTGCAGCTTTCAGTATCATGTCAAATGTATTTATGATATTTGCAATATTTGGAGGGGTCCAAGTCTTCATTCACAATTTGCGGTTTGTAGTTGAGTAGGGGAGACAACTTGCCGGCTTGAACTAGAATTTCTAAGCATTTGTCTAATGGCATACCCAAATCATTGAACTCATGCTCGTCCTTCTTGTCACGAACCATCCCTTGCTGATGAGTAGTCATAGGAGGCATCCCAATAGGGAAATTCTGTGGTGGTGGCCCATACATTTGAGGAGCGTATGGGTGTCGAAAATGAGCAGCATGGAGAGTGCGGTTGAGGTACTCGTAGATGCCATAGATATCAGACTGGAGACGCTCCTCGGTGCCCTTTAGAGCCTTGCACATTACTTTCTGAAAGCGGTCTGTTTGCTTGGGGAGAACAGTCTCAAAGAAGTCTTCTTGTTCATCGAGGGTGGTTCAGAAGAGGGTTGCTTGCTCATTGAGGATAGTCTCATAGTGGGCTGCTTGCTTGTTGAGGATAGTCTCGTAGTGGGCCGCTTACTTGTTGAGGACGGTGTTAAGATGGACCGTTTGCTCGTGGAGGATGGTGTTGAAGTGGGTTATTTGCTCATTGAGAACATTGTTGAAGTGGGTTATTTGCTCAATGAGCAAATAACCCACTTCAACACCATCCTCCACGAGCAAACGGTCCATCTTAACACCGCCCTCAACAAGTAAGCGGCCCACTACGAGACTATCCTCAACAAGCAAGCAGCCCACTATGAGACTATCCTCAATGAGCAAGCAACCCTCTTCTGAACCACCCTCGATGAACAAGAAGACTTCTTTGAGACTGTTCTCCCCAAGCAAACAGACCGCTTTCAGAAAGTAATGTGCAAGGCTCTAAAGGGCACCGAGGAGCGTCTCCAGTCTGATATCTATGGCATCTACGAGTACCTCAACCGCACTCTCCATGCTGCTCATTTTCGACACCCATACGCTCCTCAAATGTATGGGCCACCACCACAGAATTTCCCTATTGGGATGCCTCCTATGACTACTCATCAGCAAGGGATGGTTCGTGACAAGAAGGACGAGCATGAGTTCAATGATTTGGGTATGCCATTAGACAAATGCTTCGAAATTCTAGTTCAAGCCGGCAAGTTGTCTCCCCTACTCAACTACAAACCGCAAATTGTGAAAGAAGACTTGGACCCCTCCAAATATTGCAAATATCATAAATACATTTGACATGGTACTGAAAGCTGCACTCAACTGAAGAGGAAAATCCAGAGCCTCGTCAATAATGGGATCATCACCCGCCAGAGGGATGTATGGGCGTGAGCAAAGTCCACGGAAGCAAGACACTACACCGGGGCTACCTCCTTCAAAAAAAAAGGGTCATTCAGTCTTCGTAGGATCTAGAGTGTCTTTTATTTTAGTCAAAGTCCACCTTGGATATTAGTCTTTTTATATTACTAGCAAAAGTCCACTTTGGACCCTAGTTAGATTGTTAAAGTCCACCTCGGACTAGCCAATTCAAGTCTTTAATAAAAGAGTCTTTATTTCTTTTCTCTCTAGACTTGAGACATAATCTTGCATATGTACATCAATTCCATGAAAATTGTATTAATCTTAATTGACAATTGATTGCTATATCTTTATATGATGAATTAATCCCAAGTATATTTGTTAATAAAGACTCATTAAAAGGTAAATGGACCCACAAACCATCATACATAACTAAGCAAACAAATAATCTCAAAATAACAAACGCTTTGATCAATCGAATTGTTTCTCTTTTCTATATGTCCTCTCTATACCTACCCTTATACGTGTACACCCACTGTGTACACTCTATATATACACCATCCTCGTGTACACCCACCGTGTGTACCCTCCATATATTCCCCTCGTGTACACCCACTGTGTGCACCCCACATATATACACCCCTTGTGTACACCCACTGTGTGCACCCTCTATATAGACTCCTCGTGTACACCCACTGTGTGAACCCTCCATATATCCTCCTTGTGCACACCACTGTGTGCATCCTCTAAATACTCCCCATATACACTTCCATCTTCCTATGAAGAAGACAAGGACTGCAAAGCTACTCACCATCGAAGAAGCGCCTGCACAATCACAAAGGTTGTCCATTCCCGACATGGCGATGCACTGGGGCTGTCTGTCCTCCTCGATGATGTCAACAAAATGCAAGGGGCTATTCAAACCCCCTCTACGAGTTCTACCTCCCAAAGACGAAAGTGAACTAGGGGCTCATCATGCCCAACATTTCATATGTATATATATAATAATAAAAAAAAGAAAAAAAGAAAAAGATCGCTAGCTCGAAACCCACAACGGGCGGCTTAGGCAAAAATTAGAGCAAAAGCACAAAAAAAAGAAGCCCGCTAGATTGAAAACCCGCATGGGTGGCCTAGGCAAAAGCAAGGGTGTGCGCAAAGAAATAAACCAAAACAAAGAAAAATAGAAGGGGCTATCATCATAGAAAGTAAAAGTCCCCTTTTTCTTTCACTTCATATTTTCTATTTTTCTTTCTTTCTTTCCAAAGATGTTCAACAACTATGAGCGAAGCAATATAAAGCAACAAGTGAAGCAGTCCAAACAATGGAGCAAACCACCACTCAATACCGGTATCATCATCAACTGGATCATCCTCGAACTAAGCGGACCTGAGCCTCTCACACCGAGAGGAACGTAGGCAACCTCCTGGTCCGGTCCACAAAATATACACAATCCACCTCGAGCCAAATTTCATTCTTTCTCTCTTCCCCATACACTATAATGTCTAAAACATAATCATAAGATATGTAACTAATCAATGAGGTCCATTCTCGAGCAATCAAAAGACAATTCTGAATAAAACAATTTTCAAATGTCTCGACAAGTCTTCTGTTCTACAATCTAGGAAAGAGCTAAAACACTTACTTTCTGTCAAGCAGGGGCTTCCTTCCTTTTGTACATATATACACTCAGTTATCAAAAAGTCAAAATGTGAGAACTCCCTCGCTCGTTCTCTCCCTCTCTTCTCTCACCATAACGAAAAGGCTCCTGCAAGTCGTCCATACAATTCTGTCTTTTTACTTTCTTTCGAGGCGACTGAAAATAAAAATAAAAAAGGAAAAAACGATGCTAAAAGAATATAACCACCTAGATTGAAAACCCGCAAGGGCGGTCTAGAGAAAAAACAGGGTGCGTCTAAAAGGAGGTAGGATCCCCCACTTTATGCCCTCACCAAACTAGGGCTACCCTAACAGAATTGGGCCGACCACTGATACTCCGACAAGATAATTCCCCGCAGAAAGTCATCTCTCTCCATCAAAGCTCAACATGGATGACCTCTCTGAAATGCCCTCACCAAACTGGGGCTGCCCCAATGGAATTGGACCGACTACCGATGCTCCAACAAAGATCACTCTCCACGAAAGGTCATCCCCTCATCAAAGTTCAACATCGTTGACCTCTTTCAAGAACTCCCATCTAACTGGGGCTTCCCCAAAAGGATTTATATCAACTGCTTGGCTACTCAGAAATTACCAACCACCCGACGAAATCAGGCTCACCCGAAGGACTACCCTGATCAACAAACCTAACGAAGGACAAGTACTTGAGTTAATTAGGCTATAATTAATTATAAGGCATCTTTATAAGATCATTACATTTTCGAAAGTGTTTTCAATCACGACACGTTTATAAACCCGCACACTTGGTTTCCACTAATTTACAAAATGTCTTTCGTCTCATCTCCGTGATGTCCTAACTGACTCGGTCCTACAAGTTAGGATACCCTTGAGTCCTGCATCCCGTCTTCCATAGGTCAAAAGCCCTAAATCTCCTTTAGGTAACTCGTACCAATAGAAGTCAAGCAATTTATAAACCCAACTAGGGTACCGTCAGCCCGTGCAACACGCTCCGAGACTGCCATCTACATGCTATCTATATGCTGCATACATACTATTCACATGCTACTTGATACTCTACGTGCTAATTGCTACTGTACATATTACATAGTGCATAATATAAATGTTTATACAGTCATCCATAAATATATGCTATGCTACTGTATGTGCTCTACGCTAACAAAATGCAGAAACTAAGCAGCCGATCCACTAGCATCGCCTCGAGTCCTCTTCTGAGGATGTCCGCCCAGAGCACCATCGTCATCACTGGAAGAAGGAGAACCACCGCATTCTACCACCTTGCGAAGACTCTTAGCCAATCTTCGGTGCAGCCTCCGAATCACCTCACGTAGGCTGGCATCATGGCATGTCACAGTCTCATAAGTCCGAGGGGTCACCTTAAACAAAAGGCAGCACAAGCATGTCAAAACAAGTCGAAACGAGAGGATGACTAAGGGTTATCATCACCGTCTACATGATCATACATAGGGACTCCAAAAACCCTGTCAAAGGAAGGACCTGCTGGGCCCGGTGCCACCGACTCAATATACCTCTGCCCTATCTCCGCAGTTTCTCCTCTATCACAGCGCGTGAGCCCCAAAGTCGCGTCCCAATAAAGTCATCATACGAGGCTCCCTCTACAATAAATTGTCTAGCATCAAGGCCCTCAGTTAACCTAACCCTGTCATGCAGAGACACTAGATCAGTCATGAACCACGGAGGATTCACCAGACTAAGAAGACACTTCCTGCCCCACACTAGGGACATACCCTCTTACTCAAGTAAAGGGCATCTCCGCCATATCCAATCAACAACCTCCGCTGGCCCGTCACCTCAAGCACAACTGCGACTGTTTGCGCACGAAGTTTTCCCTTCGAGGCACGTTTTCGTCCTTCGATTTACCTTTTGTTGATTTGAGAGTCACCACCATGTTATTGTCGGAACACGGACCGAGATGTCTGGATTCGGGGGTTAAGTTATGAATTGGGAAGGTCAAGGAGCACCCAATTCACCCAATCTAGGATTGGTCTTGCTAAGAAATCATCATAATCGTTTCAAAATCATGTATATGTACCAAAAGAAAAGAAACAAACAAATAAATAATTGCTTATTTATTTGGGATGTCGGATCATGTGCTTCGAGACCATCTCTATAGATTGGAGAGGCTCTAGGCTGATCCTTTATTGGAATCACACTACTTCAAAGCAAAGAAGGAGATGAGAAGATAGAAGGCAAAGATTTTACCTAAGCGTTTTCTTCAAGAATCCTATGGATGGCCATGACTAAAGGCCTTTATCTTCCAAATTTTAGAAGGCAAAGATTTTACCTAAAGCGTCTTCCAAATTTCAAGAACAACTATATTTATAGGGGTTTTTGGACCTAGGGTTTTGGCCAAGAAGGTAAGTTGAGGTGAGAATCCAAGACTTGATTCCCAGAGAGGTATATTTGGACTCTAGGATCGGCCATGGGATTTTCCCCGGATTGCATGAGTGTTTGCCAAGAAAAGGGGTTAAGATCAACAAGGAAACTGACCAAAACCCGACTGTCAAGGGGGATACCTCGTACGAGACATCGATGTCTCGTACGAGACATCCATGTGCTGGAGTCACATTTTTACCCTCTGCAGCAGTTTTAATGTTCATTTTGGCCCCTGACTAACAGAGTCAGTCAGAAACTTAACGAAACATGTCCAACTTAACGATTTTCGACCCAAATCAAAGGCGAGACACAGAAGTAGTGTGATTATAAAATGAACGTCCAAAATGGGGTGTTTACAGGTGACGATACTTATGGATGAAGTATCGTCGTCGATAGAAAAGACGCCATTTTGAACTAGGGGTATGGTCGTGCTAAAAAGCTGCCTACGTATTCCTCGGAAGGAAATCAGACCAAACGTAGTTCGACTCTAAAAATACGCAAAATCTGAGGTTTAAGGTATTTTGAAAATCATTTTTGAAAACAATACTTGCGATAAGTAAAGCTTAGAGTTTAGAGAGTACCCATACTGAGGAATCAATGGCTTGACCCAATTCTGAATATACTCCTTTTTGTTGATGACGAACCGTCTCCAGTTGCAATCCATACTGAGGAACCAATCTCTTTGGCTCCAAATCTGAACATGCCCTGTTGTTGATGATGAACCGTCTTCGATTTTGGAGACGCCAGTTACCCGGACCTTGCTTCTCCTTCCAACGAGGTTGCCTTATTTGACGGAAAATGTGAATCCTATGTTATTAACATACGTCTTGATAACAATTATTGGACTCTGGGTTTGGAGACGCCAATTACTTGGATCCTTGCTTCTCCTCCCAACGAGGATGCCTTATTCGCCGGAAAAGTGAATCCTATGCCATTAACATACGTCTCGATGGCAATTAAGGGATTCTAAATGGTGGGATCCTGTGTTATTAACTTACGTCTTGATAACAGTTGTGGGATACCCGGATTTGGAGACGCCAATTACTAGGACCTTGCTTCTCCTTTCAACGAGACTGCCTTTTTTTTTTTGGCGAAAAGAGGACGGTACCTCCCTAGATTTTATTAATTAAAGAAAAAAATACAGAACAAGGTGGGGGACATGACAACCTCAACCACCAAGAAAGAATAAACTAGGGGGGAGGCACTACACAAATTATAGCGTCCTCTACAAAAAAGGAAAGGGGTCCTACCATAAGAATCGGGTAGACACTACAAAAATCTAGCATGAGAAAACTGAAAGTGCTATAAGGAAAAAGCATCTAGAGCCTAATATTAGGAAGAATAGTCTTATCTAACATGAGCGGGCCCTTTCACCTTCGAGGAAGGCTATTAAAATGAGGGAAAACCTGGTTAAACATTGCATTTACAGCCTCATTAGCAAGGAGATCAGCAACTTTGTTACCTTCACGATAAATATGAGTGACACGGATCTGAATTAGGGACATCATGCGCTTAATATCTTCAATTTGATACCAAACAGCCCAAGGAACTTTATAATGGCCATTCAGAATTTGAACCACCACTTCTGAATCAATCTCAAGCCACAAATTAGAGAAACCTCGACCAATTGCAAATCTTAAACCATCAACCACGGCCCGAACTTCTGCCACAGTAATTGAAGCATGCCCATAGAAATTAGCAAAAGCAAAGAGGAACTCGCCATTATGATCACAAAAAACTCCACCACCTGCAGCCAAACCTGGATTGCCCCTAGAAGTTCCGTCTGTATTTTATCAAACCAAGGGTGGGAAATTTCCGTAAAACGAGCTTTAAAGGGGGAGCTTTTAAAGGAGCAGCTCTCACATCAAATATGTGCTGAACTTCGGCATTAATGGAGGGAAAGGAAAGAGCTTGAGCCTTTAGAATACCCATAATCTGCTCATGCACCCGAGAGTGATTAGGAGAAATTCCATCAAAAATGCATTTGTTTCTATGTTTCCAAAGCTTCCAAGAAATAATTAAAGGGATGACTTGAAACAACCATTTTGCACAAGAACCTCCATGAACTGGTGGAGATAAAAACCAAGTAACCAGTCGTTGAGATAAGGAACCGCCACGAAGAGGAACACCTACAAGGTTTCCAAAGAAACTCCAAATATCTCTAGCAACCTCACCATGAATCAAAATATGATCTAGAGTTTCAAGATGGGGAGAAAAAGGACAGAAGTAGCATTTTGAAACGATAGAAATACCTTTTCGCTGAATATTATCATCCGTTGGGACACCACCTTTTAGAGCTTTCCACAGAAAAATAGAAATTTTAATGGGGATATGTTTGTGCCAACACCAAGAAAATACAATGCTTCGAGGCCTAGTAGTCCGACATTCCCTCCATGCTGATGCAACAGAAAACTTACCCGAATTTGAAGGACTCCAAAAGGCGCAATCAGATTTTTCCGAGAGCTGAATGTTGGAATTTTGGATAGCCTCAAGAATTTGATTACCATAAGTTTGACGAATAAAATCAATTCTAGGCTGACCATTATCAAAGAGAGTAAAAATCTGATCATGCTCATGAGAAGGCCATAATAAACCATTAGGAAGCCACCTTTCTTGGACGGAAATTTCGGCATTGCCAATACCCCAAAAAAATACGCTCTTCAACAAAATTTTTAACCTCTAGCATTCTGCGCCAAACATGAGAGCACCCCAGCCGAGTTGTGGCATCCATAGGATGAGAATTATGACAGTATTTCTCTTTAAGAAAAGTAACCCAAAAGGAATTAGAGGTTCTAAACCGCCACCATAATTTCATGGTAAAGGCTTTAGACATATCGTGAAAAGAACGCAAACCAAGACCTCCCTCATCCGTAGGAAAAAAGAACTCCTTGGATAATCCAATGACATTTGTGAGTCCCATCAACATTACTCCAGAAAAAATTGGAGATCATTCGAACCATCGCCTTAATAACACACTTTGGAGGGTCTAGAAGAGATATGTAGTAAATAGGAATAGCTTGTAGGCAATGCTTAATAAGAATAAGCTTCGCACCTGAAGATAAGATCTTACCATTCCACGAGTCCAACCTTTCCCGAAGCTTTCTCATGACGGGGTCAAATAACGCTTGCACCTTGCGACCCGAGTAAATAGGGTAGCCAAGGTAAATGATAGGGAGATCTTTCTTTTGAAATCCCATAAGATTAAAAATAATCTAGTCTCTAGCATTAGCCACTTTTCCTGTAATGAAACAAGACTTCCCAACACTAATAAGTTGACCAGAAAATTGTTGATATTGCTCAAGAAACTCCATATGGCCAACCAAAGACGGACTACTTCCATTGCAGAAAATAATAATATCATCTGTGTAAGAGAGATGAGAGATATGAGGGACATGAAGGTAGCTTGTATGATAAGCAAGATGGGGTCGATTAGTATGAAGGGCATTCAAACCACGACTCAAAACTTCTGCTGCTACAATGAAAAGACTCGGAGAAATGGGGTCCCCTTGCCTCAAACCTCTAGTAGAATGGAAATAAGCACAAGCTTCCCCATTAATCAATATAGAGAACCAGCTATATGCAATGCATCGATGAATTAGATCAATCCAGACTTCAGAGAACCCAAAACTTCTCAGCACTTTAATGAGAGCAAACCAAGACAATCGATCATATGCCTTCGCCATATCCAACTTAAGAGCAATATTTGATCCAAACACTTTCTTGTTGATAAATTGCATGAGCTCTTGAGCTAATAAGACATTTTCATGGATTAACCTCCCCTTAACAAATCCACTTTGTTGAGGAGATATAATACGAGGCAGCACCATAGCAAGACGATTAGTAAGGAGCTTCGTGATTACCTTATTTGAGAAATTGCAAAGGCTGATAGGCCTAAGGTCAGAGAAGGAAGAAGGAGGAGCAACTTTCAGAATGGTGACTATGAGAGTACTTGTCCAGCTTCGAGGCGTATGAAACCCCGAAAAGAATTCAAGAATAGAGCGATGTAGATCAGCACAAATTATATCCCAGCAAGAATGATAAAATTCTCCCGTAAAGCCATCCGGACCCGCTGCACTAGACCCACTCATAGAGAAAACCACCATTTTAATCTCTTCCAAAGAGGGAGGAGTAATAAGAGACTCATTTTCCGCTGCGTTAATAATATTAGGGATATGAACAAGGAGATCATTAGAAGGGATCTCATGGTCTCCTGTTAATTGATCCCTATAGAAATCAATAGCAGCCCTTTGTATATCTTCGGGATCTGAAATCCACACACCTTGACTATTATGAATTCGATGTAACAAGAGTTTTTTATGCTTCTTTTTCACATAGGAATGAAAAAACCGAGTGTTCCTATCACCATCCTTGACCCAATTCAGATTCGCTTTTTGCATCTAAAACTCTTCCTCAATCTTCAACCTATATTGTAGGTTGGCATTAGCCAGTTGAAGAGCAGCCCGATTCTCATCATTAGAATCTTGTTCAAACAGGAGCTCTTTTGCATAAACATCATCCTCCGCAATTTTAACTTGTTGATCTACCTTTCCAAAAACATTACGGTTCCAATCTTGCAAAGCCCTTTTAACCCGAATCAATTTTTTCCCGAATTTAACCATAGGCCGACCCCCATATAAAGACTCATTCCAGGATTGTGACACAATAGAAAGAAAATAAGCATGCTTGGTCCAAACATTTAGAAATCTGAAGACAACCTTTTTTACCTCATTTTGAAGCCGAATCTTTATAGATAAAGGAGCATGGTCTGAACAAGTTCTACTAAGATGAGTGATTGTTGTAGAAGCAAAACTTTGGAGCCATATCTCATTATAAAAAACCCTATCCAGCCGTTGCAAAATGGTTGCTCTTTTCGATCTTTTATTCCACCAAGTATAGACGTTGCCTATAAAACCTCCATCAATAAGATTCGAGAGTTGAGCCATATCCACAAATTCAGCCACATGTTTTTCAAGAACAGGACGCCCACCCAATTTTTCTGTTTGATCCATAATGGCATTAAAATCCCCCACCACAAGCCAAGCCTCATTCGTATTGCTGAAATCAATAAGGTGGCCATAAAGCATAAGTAGCTCGGACCGAGATAACCTGATCATCCTCATGAATAAGCTCACAATTAACTCCATGATGCCAAAAAACCCAAATAGAACTTTTATGGTTTGAAATACCACCAATACACCTCAACTTTCAAATATAAGAAGGCAATAAATCCGCATCCAACATAGGTTCATATATAGCAAATATGGAAACATCATGCATTCTCATCAACCTTTTAACACGACGAACAGAGGAAGAATTCCCAATACCTCTAATATTCCAACTAATAATTCCTACCATTAAAACATTGAGATAAGAAAGAGGAGAGAGGGCTTTTAAGCCGAGGGATGGGCAGGAGCAACCCCACCCTATGAAACTGTATCATTTTTACTAACCTCATGTATAAAATCAGTTCGTGGTCCCCTTGGAGAGAGGTGAAGCTTATCAATAACATACTCATCTGGGCCTTTGGGCAATGAATTATCTTCAATGTATACCTCCGAATCTGAATCTTGCTTTTCCTCATCTTCATGAGCATCATTTACTAAGCAAGTTGGACCATCTTCTATATTAATAATAGGAGGACCAGTCCCCTTTGTAGAACCACCTAAACCATTCAAGTCACCATTCACAGATTTTTCAGAATTCACATTTTCTTCTTCTAATTCAATAGATCCATCTTCAACAATAACCCCATCACCAAGATTTCCATGTGCATTGGAGGCCTTAAAGGAGTTTGGAGACACAAAAGGGGCTCCCCTTTTAGGGAGAAAACTGAATCCACTTGTAACTAAGTTAGAGAAAAGAGTCTTGAGCCAATAGGAGAGGAGGGCTTATGAGCCAAAGAAGGACCAGCACCATTATTATGGAGAGCTTGATTGCCAGAATCAAAACCTTGAACATTCTTACCCTTGGATTTCTCACGTGTAACACCTTGCTGCAAGGGGGCTTGACCATCAACCTTAGAATTTGGATTTGCTTTTTCAACATAAATCTGAACTGGTTTACCTTGGAGAGCAGATTTTGAAGCTTCTTTGTTTTTTTTTTGCCGAAAGGAGACGGTACTCCCTAGATTTTATAGATAAAAGACAAAAGTTACAAAACAAAGGTGGGGGACATGACGACCTTCACCACCGAAAGAAAAATAAAGCTAGGGGGGGAGGTCTTATACAATCCATAAGATCCTCTACAATAAAAAAAGGGGGGGGGGAGCCTATCCAAAACATAAAAGATACAATACTAGAAAAATCTGAAAATACTAATGTCTAAGGTTAGGATATGAAATCCTATCAAAGTAAATCAAACTCTTGCAAAGTCTTGGGCATGAATCCAAAGATGGAAAATCAAAATCAGCTTGCGCATTTGCAGAATGATTAGCAAGGAAGTCCGCCACCTTGTTACCTTCTCTATAAATGTGTGAAATTCTGATATCAATGCCCTCCATTATTCTGAAAATAGCTTGAATATAGTACCATATATCCCATGGAATCAAGTATTTCCGAAGAAGAATATTTGCCAAAACTTCCGAATCTACCTCAAGCCAAATAGAATTAAAACCCATAAGCCGAGCTTGGAGCAAGCCATCAAGGGCAGACCTTGCCTCCGCTACCATATTCGTTGCTTGGCCATAGAAACGGGTATAAGCAAAGATAAAAGACCCATTGTGATGACGAAAGACACCCCCACCCGAGGCTAAACCAGGGTTTCCTCTAGATGTGCCATCAGAATTGATCTTAACTTGACCTAGGGTTGGAGGTTTCCAAGAAACAAGCTTAAACCGAGTAACTTTAGGAGCAGCCAACACCATCTCAAAAAATTGGGAAACAAAATCATCTTGAGGACCAAAGGCAAAATTGAGTTTACATGCACGTATAGAGTCAATAATCTGTCCACGAATATTATGAATTATGCTAGCAGAATTTGGAACCACACCATCAAAGCGACACTTGTTACGATGTTTCCAAATCTCCCAAAAAATATATCCGGGAAGAATAGAACTCAACCAACAAGAAACACGGCTATTAGACTTATAAGAGTGCCAAGCAATCAATCTGTGAGTAATAGAGGAACCCAAAGTTGGGAAACCAATCATTGCTCCAAAAAACATCCATACTTTTTTAGCAATATCTCCATGAATGAAGAGGTGAACAATGGATTCAGAAGAAGGATTAACACAACAATGGCATTTAGAAGCAAGATGAATACCTTTGCGAGAAACATTCTCATCCGTAGGAATGGCTGACTTGAGGGCTTTCCAAAGAAAAACCGAGATTTTAAGAGGAAGATGTTTGTGCCAACACCAAGCAAAAACATTGTTCCTTGGCCTAGCAATCCTACATTCCCTCCATGCTGAAGAAACAGAAAATTTTCCCGAGGATGAGGGAGTCCAAAAAGCATGGTTCGGCCCCTCCCCCAACCGAATGTTATTTGATTGAATTTCCAACAAAGCTTGCTGCCCAAGCATCGCAAGAACATAGTCTGCACGTAAGACCCCATTATCATAAAGATAGAAAATCTGATCATGGCGAGCATCCAAGAGGTTAATATCACGAGGCAACCACTTTTCTTGGATGGAAATCAGCCCATTACCTACACCCTATCTTAATCGATCTTCCACCAGATCTTTAGCACTAATCATACGCTTCCATATGTGAGAGCAGCCATATTCCTTAAGGTGGCATCCATAGGGTGAGAATCTCGACAATATTTGGCTGCAAGGAATTCAGACCAAAGAGATTTAGAAGTACGGAAAAAGCCATAGATATTTCCTCATATTTACGCAGACCTAAACCTCCTTCTTCAACCGGCCAAAAAAAATCGTTTTTTGATACCCAATGGCACTTTTTACCTCCATCCGGGCTGCTCCAAAAAAAAATTGAAATAAGACGGTTCATGGCATTAACCACACCCTTCGGAGGTTCTAGCAAAGAGATGTAATAAATGGGGATAGCTTGCAAACAAGCCTTGATGAGGACCAATTTAGCACCAGCCGAAAGCAACTTACCTTGCCAAGAATCCAAACGGGCGCCAAGTTTTTGCATAACCGGATCAAATAAAGATTGTACCTTTCGCCCAATATAAAGAGGACAGCCAAGATAAACAATAGGGAGATTCTTCTTTTGAAATCCAGAAATATCAGCAATAGCATTGTCACGATCCGCATTATCCCTTCCAGTTATAAAACAGGATTTGGACACACTGACCAGTTGACCCGAGAATTGTTGGTAATCTTCCAAAAAATTCATATGCAGCTCCAAAGAAGAGACACTACCATTACAAAAAATGATAATGTCATCGGCATAGGATAAGTGAGAAATGACAGGAACATTAAGATTACCCGTGTGATAGGATACATGAGGGTGCTGTAAATGAAGATTGTTCAACCCTCGACTCAAGATCTCAGAAGCAATAATGAAGAGGCTTGGAGATATGGGATCCCCTTGTCGAAGGCCACGAGATGAGGCAAAATACCCACTTGCAGTGCCATTAATGAGAACTGAAAACCAGTAAGAATTAATGCATCTAAAAATCATATCCAGCCAAACTTCAGGAAAACTAAATCTCCGCATAACTTTAATCAAAGCAAACCATGAGAGCCTATCATAGGCTTTGGCCATATCAAGCTTTAAGGCAACATTTGACCCAAACACCTTCCATTTAAGGGAGAGAAAAATCTCTTGAGCGACTAACACATTTTCATGAATCAAACGCCCCTTTACAAAGCCACTTTGTTGAGGGGAAATAATACGAGGGAGAACATGCTGAAGACGAAGGCATAGAAGTTTTGTAATAACCTTATTAGAAAAGTTACACAAGCTTATAGGCCGTAACTCGGAGAACTTAGTAGGGGCAGCCACTTTTGGAATAGTAACAATAAGGGTACTAGTCCAGCTGCGAGGGAGGTGAAAACCACAAAAGAATTCCAAATTGCTCTATGAAAATCTATTTTAATAGTGTCCCAGCATTTATGATAGAACTCACCTGTGAAGCCATCCGGTCCAGCAGCACTAGAACCACTCATGCTAAAAACCACGTCTCGAAGTTCTTCTATGTTTGGAGAAGCAATAAGCATCTGATTTTCAGCATTAGTAATAAGATGAGGAATTAAATCCAGCAAATGATCCGGAGGGTTGTCATTAACACCATTAAGCTGATCAGAATAAAATCGAACTGCTTCCTCTTGAATCTGACTTTGATCCACAAGCCAATTACCATTCCCATCCTGAATATTATGAATATATAATTGCTGCCTTCTTTTCTTGACATAAGCATGGAAAAACCGGGTATTATGATCACCATCCTTTAACCACGCTAAATTGGCTTTTTGCATCCAAAACTCTTCCTCAATTTTCAATCGATATGAGAGGTTAGCCTGAGCAAGAGGAAGAGCAGCCCTATTTTCCTCACTAGGATCTTGTTCAAAAGCTAATTCCTTTCCACAAACCTCATCTTCAGCATTCTTGACTAGTTGATCAACCTTCCCAAAAGTATCCCTATTCCATCTTTGAAGAGCATGTTTGAGCCTTGTAAGCTTCTTGGCAAACTTAACCATTGGTCTACCATATAGCCGAGCAGCCCAAGAAGATTGAACCACAGAAGTAAAAGAGTTATGCCTTGTCCAGACATTCAAGAAAGGAAAAAACCCCTTCCTTACTTCATCAACCAATCTGATATTAATATATAGAGGAGCATGGTCAGAACAAGTACGACTTAAATGATCAATCAAAGTTTGAGCAAAACGCTGCAGCCACTTTTCATTATACAAAGCCCTATCCGTTGGAGAATTGTGGCCCTATCTTTACGCTTATTCCACCAAGTATAAATGTTCCCTCTATATCCTCCATCGATAAGGTTAGAAACTTGAATCATGTCCACAAATTCAGAAACTTTTCTATCCACCACTGGTTTGCCCCCAAGCTTCTCGGATTGGTCTATAATAGCATTAAAATCTCCAACGATCATCCACTCATCATTCGTAGTGCTCATGTCTATAATATAATCCCATAAACCCCTTCGAGTATACTTATTGCAGCTAGCATGAACAAACGACAAGATAACAGAATTTGGCCAAAGAGCATGAGATGTACGAACCGTCACAACTTGATCATCATGATGAACCAAAGTGCAATTAATACCATGTCGCCAAATAACCCAAATATTACCCTTAGTATTAGAAAAGCCACCAATACACCTGAATTTACGAATATAAGAATTAAGAACAGAAGGGTCCAACTTAGGCTCGTAGATACCACAAATAGAGATTTCATGCATCCTTAGGAGTCTTTTAACCCTCCTAACCGAAGCTGAATTTCCAACACCACGAATATTCCAACTTAAAACTCCTACCATTAAAACAAACTAGTGTAACACCCGTGCCTTAAAGGCACATCAAAACACTTTTATAAACAACAAATTATTAAAAAATATCACCAAAAAAATCATTAAAAAGATATTCATAATTCTCTTAATATAAATAGTTACAAATTTTGAAATACTTCCTTGTAAACAACGTTTGTTGTTTCACCAACAATGTTACCCTCCTCGTCAGACACTAAGATTTTCAACCCACTACGAGTAGTAACCGACAAAGCAACATATAATTGACTATGGCTAAACACGGGCCTTTTTAAGAACAAACCAACATGACTCAATGATTGGCCTTGGCTTTTGTTAATCGTTATTGCATATGATACGATCAATGGAAACTGCCTTCTCTGAAACCTGAATGGCAAATTAAGATCTGAAGGAGTTAATGACATCCTCGGGAGAAAAACTGTATCTCCAGCGTTGCTTCCGTTTAAAACTTTTCCTTCTAAAACGTGTTCTCTGAGCCTTGTAATAATTAGTCTTGTTCCATTGCATAAACCTGCACTATGATCAATGTTTCTCATCAACATAACCGGAACACCGACTTTAAGGCTCAACTGATGGTTTGGTAAGCCAGAAGACTTTATCGTATTCAAAAACTCGGTTGATTGAATGGTCGAATGAAGATCGGAATTATTCTCCGACCTACAAATTGAGTCTGAACTCAAATAAGTTTTACCACTCGATTCATTTTGAGAGACCATGTAATCATTGATTTTCTCCACATAATCAAGAGTTGGTGCAAGAATGGCTCTTCCTTGTAAATACTCTACGTCATCAAAATGATTTGTGAATGAAGGATATGTACTATCAACAATAGACTCGATCAAATCACCAGATGATTGGAGAAGAAGGTCATTTGGCACTTTTATTGTAGCAATACCATCATTATCGTCACCACACTTCCCATCACCGATACTTAAAATCCATTCTGAATTTTTTTTTAGCTCCAATCCACTCAGGTCATTCTCTAAAGCTTTAAGCCGCATGTTTTTCGTAAGCCTCAATACATTGCAATGCGACCATAAGTGCGATGAATTGATTGTCGCATTGACAATATCTTGTCTTGTACCTTTGGGAATAACTAGAAGAATTTGACGAAAATCACCGCCCATAACAACAGTTTTTCCACCAAATGGTTGTTTGAGGCTATGATGATTGTTGAAACGCATTATATCACGTAATGTTCTATCGAGTGCTTCAAAACAAAACCTGTGAACCATTGGTGCTTCATCCCAAATGATAAGCTTTGTCTTTACTATCAGCTCAGCAAGCGGGGAGCCTTGTTTTATATTGCACGTAGAATCCTCATTTAAAACTAATGGAATAGCGAATCTTGAATGACTAGTTCGACCTTTCGGAAGCAAAAGAGATGCTATTCCACTTGATGCCACATTTAAAACTATTTCACCTTTTGATCTTACAGCAGCCGACAGAATCTTCCACAAAAAAGTTTTTCATGTACCCCCAGAACCAAACAGGAAAAAAACTCCTCCATTACCGGCTTCAACACGGTTCATGATGGAATCATACGCATATTTCTGCTCATCCGTAGCCATTCTCAATAACTTCTTGCATTCAGCCGATAATAAATCTTTATCATAGTCCAACTCGTCGAAGATTAGATGATTGTTGAACATGGATCAAAATCTTCGGGATAGGGCATTGTCGGGAAGTCTTTAAGACTTTGTCCCCTGTTTCGCAATATTTTCTCTATCTCAAGCAAAGTGAAGTTTTCTTTTTCTCCAGCACTAAGTTGTAATCCTGCCATATTTACAAAAAATAAACATATATATATGCAAAGACAATTAGCTATAAGATCCAAACCAAAAAAAAAAAGAATTAAAACTTAGTGTTTTATTTTTTTACCTGGATGCCCTAAAACACGTCTACGCATATAGACAATGTCTTCTGACAGATACTCCAAGCAATTTTCCCACACATGTTCAGGTCGAGAAACTGATCCAGACATCAACAATGTTATGAATAGGCTCCTCAATTGATGCGGAGATCCCAATGACTTGCTTCTTTAATACCCTCAATGTATTCCTTATCATCGTCAACCAATCCAAGAGCATAGCAAGCATCCCTAAATGATCCATGTTGTTTACCATTAACATATCTTATATTTTCATAAGATGTCGGACCTCGAACAACATTCAACAAAGTTCTGAGGTAATACAACTCTCCCTAGCCCGGTGCAACATAAAAAATGCGACCTATTTTGAAACCACGAGTCCTTGGCTTCCACTCTCTTTTCTTCTTATCCCAAACAAATTTTGTTGGAAACTCTGCGTAAGTCAATTGTCCAACCAATTCCTTGTATTTTTCATTCGCTTCCATCCATGCTGTAAACATGCTTTCTCTTGATGTTGGGCGTTCGACAGCTTGTTCGATTTCAACTTCTTCATCGTAAACTACATTTTGTTCACCTTCTAAATGAAATGACAATCTTTCAATGGCCGGGTTCCTATAATGAATATCATTACCAAATAACCTCCAAGCAGCCTCACAAGGTGATATATATCTACAGTTCAAGTAATTTTGTATCTCATCAACAATTTTTTTCCCTGTTTCGTCATTGACTTTCTTACAAAACTTTGCAGTGACCATGTCTGCACTTTTACTAATATAATTGCATAGATATTTAACCGATTTACCTTCATTGCACCATACAACATTAATGTGAGCCCCGTACTTCATCAATAACTTGCGATTATGAGGGACCACAAACCTGTTGTCAAGAACTTTTCCCTTCACAACTACTGTTTGGCCGTTGTCAAGACGCTTGTATACAGTAGGGGTGTCAGTGGTTCGGCTCGAACCGCAGTTCGAGACCGAACCGAACCAAACCGAACAGTTTGGTTCGGTTTTTATACACCAGCGGTTCGGCTACGGTCTTGAAAATCAATAAACTGTGTGGTTCGGTTCAGCTCACGGTTTCTCCACTGAAGTCGAACCAAACCGAACCAGACCAAGCTAAACCAAACCGCTCAAACCGAACCGATGAACCGAACTAGTAAACCGAACCATAGCCAGACCATTTGTATCCACCTCCTCCCTTTCCCCTTTATTCTTTTTCTCCATGTGGGAAATGTATTTCCAAAATCACTATTTAGCCTCCCTTCCCCAATCTCTCCCCCATTCCCATAACTCAGATTCAACAACACCCCCACCCTCTCTCTCTAACCTATACATACAACCTATATCTATCTATCTATCTATATATATATACACTTACTCATAAATCTTCTCTTTAGCCTCCCTTCCCCAATCTCTCCACAACCAACCAACCAACCAACCACCCAACCCTCGTTCACATTAACCCAGAAATGATCTTAATTTTTTTAATCAGTTTTAGAGTTCAACAAAACTCACCACTTTCACAAATTCACAAAATCAAACACCAATCTGAATAGGAGCTTCCATCTAGATGAGCATTATATGAGTGGAAATAATGTACACATAATCGACCGTCACACAGTCATAGCAAGTAGTAATGGGTATTACAAAAAAATAAATAACAATGTCCATCCATTTCAAACAAAAGGTTACAGAAGGCTATTATGGGATGGAATAAAAACATTTTCGGAAGAGTGGAACAACAAATTAAGAACGCGGAAGATGAAGTCATTGCTTGTGAGAATCAGCATTAACAAATGAATAATGAAGAATCAAGGACAGCCCTATCTTGCTCAAGCTCATCTCCTTCAGAAGCTGAATATGGAGGAAGACCTTTGGGCCCAAAAGGCTAATTTAAAGTGGATTAAAGAAGGGGATCGAAATACAAGGTTTTTTTCATGCCACAGTTAAGAAGAAGAGGCAACGTCTGTTCATTCACAGAATTAGAAATAGACAAGGCGAATGGCTCACCGATAAAAATGACATCAAAGAGGAGGCTTTGGGATTTTATTCGGACCAACTCCAAGGTCAATGTAAAATTCCATCTAATGATTACTTATTCCTAACTCCTCGTCTTATTAATGATGAGGATAACCTTATGCTTACGGCTACCCCAAATATGGATGAAGTGTATGTGATATTGTTTTCGGTATGAATGGTCAAAGTGCTGCTGGTCCGGATGGGTTTACGGGGGCTTTTTATAAAGGATGCTGGGACATTATCAAGGTAGATCTATGCCGAGCGATTGGGGATTTCTTTATGGGTTTTTCCATGCCGAGAAGCTAGACTAGTACGTTGATCGTCACTATCCCTAAGGTTGAATCACCTACTTCTTTTTCTGATATAAGGCCGATTAACCTATGCAACTTTTGTAATAAAGTGGTGACAAAGATTCTTACTAATCGTCTTGCCCCTATTCTACCTCGCATTATCTCTCCCCAACAAAGTGGCTTTGTTCAAGGGCGAGTGATTCATGAGAATGTTCTGTTGGCTCAAGAAATTATGCAATCCATTAATAAAAAGGTCCGGGGTTCTAATGTTGCTTTGAAGCTGGATATGGCTAAGGCATATGATAGACTTTCGTGGTTTGGGCTTATTAAGGTCATGCGGCAATTTGGGTTTAGTGAAATGTGGATTGACATGATTTACCGTTGTATTTCTAATAGCTGGTTCTCTATTTTGATTAATGGAGAAAGTTATGGTTTTTTCCCTTCTTCTCGTGGTTTGAGACAAGGAGATCCTTTATCCCCTTGCCTCTTCATTATTGCTGCTGAGATGATGAGTAGAGGTTTGAATCACCTTCATTCTGTGTATCCTCATTACAGGTACCGTACTCATATAAATTCTCCCATGGTTTCCCATTTGGCTTATGCGGATGATGTCATTATTTTCTGCAATGGGTCTAAAGCGTCTCTTGAATGTCATATGAAGTATCTTGATTGGTACCAAAGATTTTTGGGGCAGCTTGTTAACATTCAAAAATCGGGTTTTGTCACTAGAAACAATAGCGATCGAGATGATGTTATTGCTGCCACCACGGGATTTGTCAAACAAAATCTCCTTATTATTTATTTGGGATGCCCTCTTTACACGGGCAGGAAAAAGATTAGCCTTTTCAGTCCTCTTATTTGAAAGATGGAGTCTCGGCTAGCCTCTTGGAAAGGTAAGCTGTTATCCTTTGGGGCAAAGCTTACTTTTATCCAATCTTGCTTAGCTGCGATCCCGTTGTATTATCTTTCCCTTATTGATCCTCCTAAAGGAGTTCTCCGTGCTCTGGAGAAGATCATTGTTAGGTTCTTTTGGAGTAGTAATGAGGGTAATAATAAATGTCATTGGCTCGCTTGGAACAAGATGAGTTATCCTGTTGAAGAAGGTGGTTTGGGTTTATGCAAGGTTGAAGACATTTCTCTTGCTTTTGCTATGAAGCTTTGGTGGCGTTTTAGGACCACGGATTCTTTATGGAGCAGCTTAATGCTTGCAAAATATTGCTGGAATATTCACCCCATGGATGCTACTTTGACTTCTTATTCATCCCACATTTGGAAAAGAATGATCAAGGCTAAACCTTTTGTTGAAGAAAATATGGCCTGGCGTGTTGGTCGAGGTGAGATTTCTATTCATGAAAAATGGATTGATGACCCCATGGGGGACGTCCCCTTTGAGCATGAGCAGGTATTCACTTTATTTGAGAATGGTCAGCCTCGTAGTCTCCACATTCGGAATGTTTATGGAGAGCAACTTCTAAATCTGATCCATCATAATTCTATTGTCCTCTCTACTCATCCGGATACCCCTGTATGGTTACCTTCTTCCTCGGGAAAATTTTCTGTGAGCTCCGCTTGGCAAGAATGTAGATCTAATAGGGTGCGGTCAGCTATTTTTGGCTTTTGCTGGAGCAAATTTATTCCAAAGAAGATTTCGGTGTTCTTGTGGCGTACATTGCACGGTGGGCTGCCATCGGACAACCAAGTCAGAATTAAGGGTGTTTCTTTTGCGTCTAAGTGTGAATGTTGCCCAGCTGCTAGCGAGGATTCTATTGATCATATCCTTGTCCATGGCTCCTGTGCTACTTATGTTTGGGATCATTTCAGTGGTTTGTGTGGCATTCGGTCTTCTTTGGGTAGCCTCAATCAAGCTCTTATTTGCTGGTGGCATGGTCCCTCCCACCCCCATTCTCCTATCTCTAAATGGATTTCTAATCTCCTTCCTGCTCTTATTGTGTGGGAAGTTTGGGTTGCTCGCAATAAGAGCAGATTTGAAGGGATTAAGATGTATCCCAACAGCATAATTCAAAAGGTACGCTTGTATGTTTCTAATATAGCTAAATCCTTTAATATGTCCTTTCCAAGATCCTTTGGCGATACTACCTTGTTTGATGCCTTCAACATGAGTTTTCCTACTCATTTCCATCTCAAAATCAGATTGGTTAAATGGGAGTTTTGTAACACCCCAAATAATTGGTCAAAATTGCATGCATGCATTTGGTACTATCTATGTGTACATTATGTAATTGATTTGGTCGGGTGTGTTTTCAAATCTAATTAATTATATTGAATGAATAATGATTAATTAAATGATACTGTTAAAATAAAAAGTAAAGCTTTTACTTTGGGACGGAGTGAGTATATTTGTATGAGAACTTAAGTTGGTAATTTTGTTTACATGTTTAGAATTTGTGTAAGTTTATTTAATATAATTCTCTTAATTGATCACAATGATTTAATTCATGGACATTGATGGAAAATGATACTACCAGACTTGAAATTGTATTTTTGTTTAAAATAACTAAATTATCAAGTAATTATAAAAAGGGCATTTCTGAAATTAAGTTTAAAAAAATAAGGATGGAAAAGTTCTATGAAACGGGACGGCTTTAACTAGGGGAGTTTATCACTTAGTAGTGGGACCCATATGTTTCCAAGTCTTTTGCATTTGCCAGCAACTACTCTAATAGCTTGAGGTGTGCATGTTGTATTTTGACAACAATTGAGTTCTAGCATGAGGTGTTTATTAACTATTTTTTTAGTGTGACTCATCTCTCTTTCACTTAATAAGAATTTGTGATAACCTTAGTAAGAAATTTTCTCTTGCTGCGATTATGTTAAGAGAGAAAACAGAGTGAACCGAGAGAGAAAATAGAGGAAGCCACCGGGTGGAAATCAAAGAGACAAGACTAAGAAAAAAAGAAGAAGATATAGCTAAAATAGTAAGTACATATAATTGTTTTGTGCAAGTGTTCTTTTCTTTGTTATTGTTCATACATGTGTGTGTATGTTTAAGTAGAGATAAGCTTAAATTGTTGGTGTTTTTCTTAATGGGTTTAGTTGGTGATAAATTGCTAATTTAGCTTTTAATTTTGAAGTTATGGTTTTAATAATTAAATTAAACCCATAAAATTGAGGTGAGGTTTGATGTGTTCTTTGTAGAAATATCATAGTTTTAATATTGTAGATATTCTCTGTTTTGCTGCATGTACGGTGTGTGTGTGTGCTTTGTGTGTGCAGTATGTGCGTATGTGTTGTGTGTGTTCTTTGTAGTCTTTATTTTTGGTAAACTGAGTATTGTTATTTGAATAGAAGAATTAATTTAGAGGAAGCTCATGGATGAGCTTCCATTTAGTGATTGCAATTTAAATAGTCCAAAGTCAAAGTTGAAATGCAAATCAATTACTCTAATAAATTCTGAGGTTGAAGAAAGGAAATTTAAGAATTCCATTATGGTCCCCGAATTTGTGGATATTCCAGTTTGGTCCCTAGAATGTTAAAAAACATTGTCAATCTCTTATTGATCATATCTTGCTCGTTTTCAATCGAATTGGGACGGTTTTTAAGTCTATCTTGACTAATGTTTTGAGAGGTTTTGAATGGAATAAGTTTCAGAATCATAAAAGTTATATATTTTCTCAGAAATCTGTTTTGGTAGCAGCAGTTCACTCAGACGTATTCGAACTCGATTAAAACTCGCAAAAATCATAATTAATTCATCCGGCCTCGGAATTAAGTGATTTTTGAGTCTAAACTCATTAGCTTTTAAAGGTCTTTCTAATGAAATAGTTATCTGTTGCCAAAGTGTTACATATTTGTCCCAGAGTTAGAATCTTTGTTGCTGCTGTTTATGATAGTCTTATAAATGATTCGTCCTCGTTTGTTTCATAACTTAAGCAGTCGAACTCCGAATTTGTTGAATCTTGAGTCTAACTTGTGTATTTTTCTGTGTACTTTCTGAATATGATAGTTTGGAACTGATAAAGGATATGCATCTGAGATAAAACTGAATAACTTCACAGCTGTTCATAAAGTGTATAATTTCGTTTATGTCACTTTATTTTATATGATGTATACTAACTCTTGGACCTTGTACTCTTTGTTATGTTAGATTGAGGAGTGTTTTCTGAATTGAATATCGTTTGGAGTAGCTGGATTGAGGTAAGGGGTTCTTGTCAACCTAGAAACCTTTCTTGTCATTGTTATTGGAACAACTTTGTATTATTGCTCGTATTGTTCATTGTTACTCCGCCATAGACACTTTGAGTTACTTGAATCTTGAACACTTGAAATCCTCGACTAATAGAGGATCCAACACCGGTTGTTGTCTCGTGGCTCCGAGATCAAAGTATCCTCTGCAGGCGATACTTTGGTGTTTGAGCCAACCTTGAACCTTGAATTGACTTGACATTGGGCATTTGGCCGACTCAATAGTGCTATGGATTAGACATCGAAGTTCTTTGTTATCGTTCATTTCATTCACTGGGATGGGTCTTGATATTCATGAACTCGTTTGATCGTTACCGTCTTGTTAAATTTATTTGGGATTCTATACAGTATCCTAACCCTGTTGGCAGGTTCTTTACTGGGAAATTTGTGCTCACCCCTTTATTCTTTTCCCCTTCCCAGGTGGAGCTTAGAGAAGAATCGTGATGTTTTGGCGCTAGAGGGTTGGATCTAGAGTAGAAGTCATTTTGCTTTGTGGAAGACTAGTGCTTTGCTATGTGTATTATTAGCTTGTGTGCATATGTATGTTTGTAGATATCGGTTTGTAATATTTAGTTTTCGGTCTTGGGTTAGTAGCTCTGATGTACTCAACTCGAGCTCTTGTATGGTCTAGTTTTGGTTTGGTTTGTTTATAAAATGAAGAAAAATTCAGGTCTCCTTTCGTGACCATAATGGGGATTTCATTCATGGCTTTTCTAATTTCTATGGATCTCAATCTAACATGATTGCCGAGGCTTGTGCTGCTAGAGATGGTCTTATTATAGCCCAAAACCGTGGCTATCCTCGGGTTTGGTTGGAATTAGATTCTCAAGTGTTAGCTCGCATCATCATTAAAGAATACCATATCCCTTGGGCTGTTTGGTACATCATTGCCCAGATTCATCGCCTTTTGGATCAAATGGAAGTCCGGGTTACTCATATTTTGAGAGAAGGTAATGGTGTTGCAGATTCGTTAGCTAACAAGGCTGCAATTGAAGAAAGAAACCTTGAATTCAACTCTTTCCAGGCGCTCCCTCATCTTTGTAAGGGTTTCTTTGCCCTTGACAAAGCTCAGATCCCTTACACTCGGCTCCCTTAGTTAAAGGGCTTTCATTTCTGCATGGCTAGATTTTTGTATAGGCTATTTACTTTATTTTCTAGTTTCCCCCTCCTTTATTGTAGAGGATCTTACAAATTGTGTAAGGACTACCCCCTAGTCTTTTCTTTTAAGGTGGTTAAGGCCGTAATGTCCCCCACCTCGTTTGTATTTTTCTTTCATATTAATAAAATCTAGGGAGTACCGTCTCCTTTCGCCAAAAAAAAAAAAAAAAAAAAAAAAACCATTTCAAACAAAAGGTTAACATTTGAAAAATCTTGGATAGTGTAATATGTGGAGTTAGTCAGAATCACATGAATGCTCAGAGTATATGCAAAATGGTTATAATTTTATTTTAGAAACAACAAGCAAGTGATAAAGCTGGAATAAAAAGCCAAATGTATTCAAAGTTCTCTTTATAGTCATTGAAGAAAAGTTACAGGTAACGAAATTGGAGAAAAAGTTCAAAACATAACCTAAAGCATTCAATCACAGAACATCAATCTCACTAAGAACAAGATTGAACTTACCAATAATACACGTGAACCCAAAAGAAAACGAAGGGAAACCATAAAATTAAGCATATGATTAATTTTGAAAGCTACTAACCCTTGAGATCCACTGAGCATGGAGAGGTAATCATCATACAAAATCAAAACCGGCCAATTTCACTCAGAGATTACCCACCAAAGATCAAGTAAACAAGAAAATGTTTCTGTCGTTTTTTATCAGCAAAAAAAAAATCCATTAATGGTATATGCTTGAGCTCAGCCGGAAGAGATAGAGATAGAATAAACAAGAAAATGTTTCCGGAATTTGGCACGGTTGGTAAATGGCATTCTAATCTCCTTCCTGGTCTTATTGTGTGGGAGATTTGGTTTGCTCGCCATAAAAGCAGATTTGAAGGGATAAAGATGCATCCCAATAGCATTATTCAAAAGGTTCGTATGCATGCTTCTAATATTGCTGCATCTTTTAATCTTTCATTCCCAAGGTCCTTTGGTGATTCTCAATTTTTTGATGTCTTAAAATTGAGCCCCTCCCCCCTTATCAACGCAAGATCAGATTGGTTAAATGGGATCCACCTTGTTTTGGTTGGGTTAAAATTAACACTGATGGTGTCTCTCGAGGCAACCCGGGGGTTGCTTCAGGAGGTGGTATTTTTCATGATCATAATGGGGATTTCTTATATGGTTTTTCAAATTTTTATGGAGTTCACTCCAATATGATGGATGAGGCTCTTGCTGCTAGAGATGGGCTTATTATTGCTCAAAACCGTGGCTACCATCGTGTTTGGCTGGAATTAGATTCCCAAGTTTTGGCTCGTATCATCATTAAGGACTATCATATTCCTTGGGCTGTTTGGTACATCATTGCTCATATTTACCGTCTTTTGGATCAAATGGAAGTTCGGGTCACGCATATCTTGAGAGAAGATAATGGAGTTGCAGATGCGTTAGCTAATGTGGCTGCAAATGATGAAAGAAATTCTGATTTCACCTCCTTTCATGCTCTCCCTCGTACTTGCAAAGGTTTTTTGGCTCTTGATAAAGCTCAGATCCCTTATACTCAGCTGGTTAGCTTCTTTTGTTTTTTTGGTTGGCTAGTTTGCCTATGGCTAGATACTTGTATAGGTTGCTATCTTTATTTTGTAGTCACCCCTCCCTCTATTGTAGAGGACCTTACAACTTGCGTAAGGCCTCCTCCCCTTATAACTTTCTTCAGGTGGTTAAGGCCGTCAAGTCCCCCACCTTGCCTGTAATGTTTTTATTTCATATTAATAAAACCTAGGGAGTACCGTCTCCTTTCGCCAAAAAAAAAAAAGCATAAAATCTGCCCATAAAGAGTTATGACCTCGAATCCGCCACCAAAGTTTCATAGCGAAAGCTTTGGCAATATCTTCAAACTTCCTCAAGCCTAAACCCCCTTCACAAGTAGGCTGAAACATAAGAGATCTACGAACCCAATGGCATTTTTTGTTCCCATCTTCATCACTCCAAAAGAAATTGGCAATAATTCGATACATTGCAGCAATAACACCTTTGGGGGTTCCAGGAGAGATATATAGTATAAAGGAATTGCTTGAAGACATGACTGAATAAGAGAAATCTTGGCACCTAAAGATAAAATTTTACCTTTCCATGAAGCCAATCTATCCTCCATCTTAGCAAGAACCGAATCAAAGAGAGATATTTTCTTCCGTCCCGCATATAAAGGGCAGCCAAGATAAGTGATTGGGAGAGTCTTTTTGACAAAACCCGTCGCGTCAGTGATGATTGCATCTCTATTTTCATCTTCCACACCCAAAATATAACAAGATTTAGCTATACTAACCAATTGCCCAGAGAAAGATTGATACCATTGTAAACATCTCATATGAGCTTCCATAGAATCTTTCGAACCATTGCAAAAAATAATGATATCATCGGCATAGGCTAGATGAGAAATCATTGGAGTATTGATGTGAGCCCGATATCTAAACCGAGGAAAATTAGAATGAAGCACATTAAGGCCTCTACTAAGAACCTCGGCTGCCATGATAAAAAGGGTAGGGGAGATAGGGTCACCTTGACGAAGCCCTCGAGAAGAAGGAAAAAAACCACACGATTCTCCATTGACAAGCACAAAAACCAACAAGATGAGATACAACGGAAGATTAGATCATTCCAGACTTCAGAGAAACCAAACTTTCGCATGACTTTAATCAGAGCAAACCAAGATATTCTATCATAACCCTTTGCCATATCTAGCTTTAAACAAATATTAGATCCTCGCACCTTTTTCTTAATAGATTGGACAAGCTCCTGCCCAAGAAGAACATTCTCATGAATTAAACGTCCTTGGACAAATCCACTTTGTTGCGGTGAGATAATTCTAGGCAAAAGAGAAGCAAGCCGACAAGTAAGTAGCTTTGTAATAACTATATTAGAGAAATTACAAAGACTAATAGGCCTTAACTCGTTGAATCTCGTAGGAACACTCACTTTAGGAAGCATAATAATAAGAGTGGCTGTCCAACTCCGAGGAAGAGAAAATCCTGAAAAGAATTCTGTGATAGCCCTATAAAAATCAGATTTAATGATGTCCCAATACTCCTTATAGAAAAAACCATTAAACCCGTCTGGACCCGCTGCACTTTGACTATTCATCAACCAAACCGTATCCTTGAGCTCCTCCATAGATGGAATAGCCGTGAGCCTATCATTATCAACATCATTGACAAGGCGTGGAATGACAGCCAGAATATCATCATGAGGGTTATCAATGGGGCTTTGAAGTTGATCCGGAAAAAAATCAACAGCAGCATGTTGAATATCATCTTTCTTGGAAATCCAATTACCTTCTCTATTCTGAATCCGATGAATGAATGATTTTTGTCTCTTCATCATTAGGATCATTTTGAAGGTTTAGTTCACAGCGACTCACCTCATCTTCAGCATCTTTAACTTGTTGATCAACCCTACCAAACACTTCTTTATTCCATTTCGAAATATCCTTTCTTAATCTAGCAAGCTTTTTAGCAAAACGAACAAGCGGTCTCCCATCCATATACGAGTTCCAAGAGTTTTCAATCATGGAAAGGAAAGAATAATGTTTAGCCCAAATATTTAGGAACCTGAAAGTCCCATGAATAATATCACCATGCACTTTAACTTGAACCACAAGGGGAGCATGATCAGAACAAGTATGATTAATATGAGAAACCGTAGTAGCATGAAATTTATCCAACCACGCTGCATTATAGAAGGCTCTATCTAGTCTCTGAAAGATAGAAGGCTTCCCTTTAGGTTTGTCAACCCAAGTGTAAATATTACCAATATAACCAGCATCGATAAGCCCAGAATATTGAACCATATCCGAGAATTCAGCAACAACTTTTCTCTTAATAGGTCTACCACCCAACTTTTCAGATTGATCAAGGACACAATTAAAGTCACCAATAACAAACCAAGGATCCCCGCAAGAGCTCAAATCCATAATTTCATCCCAAAGCTCTCTACGAATATATCTATCACAACTAGCATACACCACCGTAATGTTAATTGTATACTCCCAATGAGGATGAACAATCTGAAGAGTAATTGCTTGGGTCGAGTCACGAATAACCCTACAATCAAAACCATGTTTCCAAAACAACCAGATTTTTCCATTAACATTAGCTACACAACCATCACAACCAAACTTCCTTTTGAATTTGGAAATCTGATTCCGAGGAAGCATAGGCTCCGAAATAGCAAGAAAAGACGTCCCATGTAAACGAAACAACCTTTTAGCACGACGACAAGAAGCCTTATTACCAATACCTCTAATATTCCAATATATCAACGATACCATTGGGACACAATTAGAAATAAGAAAGGAGGACTCACCAAGGATGAGATTAAGAAGGAGGAGAAGCAGATTTGCTTCGGTTCTTTCTAGGCTTCACCATAGTAAAGCCATCCGCATCAACAGTATGAGATAGTGGATTGTTAAAAGGAGTAGAACCCGCCAACTCAGTAACAAAAGTTGTGGAAGGAGCTCTAGGAGACAATTTTAATCCCGACACCAAATCTACATGTTGGCTAGCTTCATTCTCAGATGCTGGCACCTATTAGCACTAACTTGTTCATGTTGTTGCCTATGATCAGCAACTCTTTGTTGGACAGCTGCAACTTCATCCACAGCGACGTTATCCTTCTGACCCAATTTCTTATTAATAACCTCAGAACAAGTTTTTTGAAGAGATTTATTAACAGCTTCAGGGAGAGCATTGCCTCGCTTGGCTAAAGTAGGGAAAACAACTCCAGTTTTAGAATTATTTCCAGCCTTAATACCCCCAACCGCGGCTGTGTGTAAACCATTAGAAGAACTAATATCAACCACTTCAACTTCCGAAGCGATACCATTAACTTTAGCACCACTTGAGGTACCATGTACATTAGGATCAGTACTCGATAAAACCTTAGGCTCCTCCTTAGATTGATCAACCAAAACTTCCTTCCCCTCATCCTGAGTGGCTGCAATCTTTTTTGCCACAAAAGCCAATTCAGATTTTCCTTTATTCACTATTGGTTTAGTAAAGGCCAAATTAGGGTTTGCCTTTCTACACGAAGATATATCATGCCCAAAAACACAGCAATGCTTACAGTATTTTGGCATATTGTCATATTCCACCTTTTGAAAGAAACTAGGGCAAGCATCCCCACAATCTATAAAGATCTCATGTGGAAGCTTCTTCGTTACATCAATTTGAATCAGAACCTTAGCAATGCTAGGCCTAGAAAACTCAGCTGTAGCTTTATCAAGAGAGAGGGGTACCAATGTTAGATGCTGCTGCAAATAAGAACCGTTTGTTCATCAAGTGCACCGGCAAACTTGGAAAGCCAACCCACACCGGGACAATGGGAGACTCTAGTTCCGGTCTCCATGCTGGGGACCATGCCAAGGTTCTCATAGGAAAACGAGTAACATACCATACATCTTTCATAAAGAGGCGTTGATAAGCCTCTTCATTTGAAAGTTGAATTAAAAGATGACGATTATCCAAATGTCCAAGTTTATAATTTCCCTTAAGCTGAAATTTAGCAAAAGCAAGCCTAGCATCCTCCATAGAAGGTCTCCCATGCACAAATTTACCAACAATGGTAAATTGAAACGGCTTAGCAAAAACATCAATTAACGCTTTTGAAAGCTTCACCGAAGGCGTACCTTTATAGGTTCCAACAGAAATTGCCGGATCAGCCACGTTATTTGTGGGAGCCATCAATCCATTATGGGAAGGATTGGACGGTTGTGAGAAGAGATCAGCAAATGATTTGGAAGAAGATTTCGATGGCTGGGAAGATGAATCTGATTGCGGCAAGGATTCCTTTTGCGGCAATGAAATAGAAGGCGGCGCTTGAGAATTAGGGTTTGCATGAGGAGGCTGCGCCGTCACATGAGAATTAGAGTTTAAATTCGAAATGGATTGATGCATGGAAGGGGAATAATAAGGATTGAAATTACTGGAATTCATTGAAGGAAAGAGGGCAGCCGGTGATGCCATGGCAGCCGGAAAAGGCCCCTAGGACGAAACCCTAGAGACGGGAGAGAGAGATTTCGCTTAGAGAGAGAAACTGAGATCTTGGTTATATGGAAGATATGACAATAATTTAATAATGAAAGCAATAATATAATGGATAACATCTTAAGTTAATACTATAATTCGTGGTATACCAATCCGCTTCTGAACACTTTTTCCAATTGTTTTGATTGTAGAAGCAGACCGATTTTCTAGTTGACTTGAATCTACACCTTGTTGATTAATTGTGCCCGAAATAAATTTAAATAAGATAGATGAGTATATAATACATTAATTTTCACAAAATAAAATATTTTGGAAAATATTCTGGAGTTAACAACTTGCTCCTTTTGATAAACATATAATCCATAGCATACCATTAGTTATATCCAGTAATTGTGCCTGAAATAAATTTATATAAGATAGATAAGTATATAATACATTAATTCTCATCCTATGGATGCTTCCATTCGAGGTGGTTGTTCTCACATTTGGAAAAGAATGATGGCAACAAAGGGGTTAGTTGAGGATCGTTTATTTTGGGGTGTTAGAGCTGGTCATATATCTATTCAAGAGCATTGGTTAAATATGGACCTTACTCTTCAAGATGAGGATCATGTTTCCATTGCCTCACATTTGATGACGGGAGGATCAGAATTGATCATGTTCGGCAAGTTTATGGCCAGCAAGTTGTAAATCTCATGCAAGATAGGTTCAGTTCTATAGATAATGGGGATGACATTCCTTTTTGGACTCCTTCTTGGACGGGTAAGTTTTCTATAACTTCTGCTTGGAAAGTTTGTCGTCAGTCTAGAGGTCATAGTATTATGGTCTTTGCTAGTTGTTGGCACAAACACATTCCTTTAAAGGTTTCGGTCTTCTTGTGGAAGGCTTTAAGGAATGCTTTGCCTACGGATGAGTCTATCCAGAGTCGTGGTATTTCCTTAGTGTCCTGATGTGATTGTTGTAGTTCTAGGGTTTGTGAGACCCTCCCTCATATTTTATTGCTCGGTGACATTGCTAAGGCTGTTTGGGATTTTTTTGAAACCTTGATTGGTATTCGGGTCAATGGTAATTCTGTTTCTCCTCGTTTAATGTCTTGGATTTATAACATGCCTTTAAAGGCTTCTCCTTGCATTAAATGGTTGTGTGCTATTTTGCCTAGCTTCATTTTCTGGTCCTTATGGAAAGCTAGGAACAAATCCAGATTTGAGGGCTGCCCTATGAATGCTAACAAAGTGATTTCTCAAGTCTAAAATCAGATTATGGATATTGTGAAGGCTTTCAACATTTCATTATCTGGTAATGCTTTTGATTCGTATGTGAGGGAATTCTTTCATATTCCTATGGCTGGTCATTCTTTTAAACTTCCTCGTCTTATTTTTTGGGTTGCACCTCCTAATGGTCATATCAAGTTAAATACGAATGGAGTTTCAAGAAATAATCTGGGCATTGCAGCGGGAGGGGGTGTTTTCCGTGATGTTGAGAGTAATATGGTTTACGGCTTTGGTAGATATTATTGCATTGCTTCTAATATGGTGGCTGAAACCCGTGCGTTATTAGATGGAATTCGTATTGCTCTTGATCGTGGTTATTTAGTTTTATGGGCTGAAATGGACTCGGAAGTGTTAGTTAATATTCTCAATGACTCTTGTCTCATTCCATGGGAAATTTGGCATTATATTAAAGAAATTAAGCATCTTGCTTCGTTTCTTCAGATTCGGTTTACTCATATTCTCCGGGAAGGCAACCAAGTCGCATTCGCTAATTTTGCAGCGGATTATAGAGTTGATTGTGAGTTCTCCTCTATCATTGAGCTTCCTTCTTCTTGTAAGAGGTCTTTTCTTAATGATAAGAAAGGTACTCCATATTTTCGAAGATAGTCTGTATGGTTAGTATTTGTTTTGTCTTTCTTTTGGTAGGACCTCCTTCCCTTTTTTGTAGAGGATCTTACAACTTGTGTAAGACCTCCCCCCTTGTTTTTTATTATTTGGTGGTTGAGGTTGTCATGTCCCCCACCATGTTTGTATTTTCATTTTATATTAATAAAATCTAGGGAGGTGCCGCCCTCCTTTCGCAAAAATAATAATAATAAAAAAAAAGAAGTTATATCCAGTAATGGACGAGTATACTGTTTATTAGTAAGGTCAATTACCGTTGATGTAGTTGGACCTACAATTGCACGTTATAAAAATTGGAATTAAGATAAGCATAAAAAATGAAATTATGAAAAAGTAATTAAAAGAGCACTGAGTTAAAGACATAATACCATCCGTTTGTCCATAATTGTTGATAATACGCATGCTTCTAGAATTGGAGTAAAGTTGTTCGTCGCCAACATTAAAAACTTGAGATGTAAATGGACTTCTGCTTGACGAAAATTGATAGACTCTTCTTTCACCGCTTGTCTTTTGTATATTGTCTGAATAAATAAGAAATTAACATTTACCCATAATATTTTTGAAACATTAAAAATAAAATTAAAATGTTATCATACCATTCATTTTTTTCGATGATTGTTTTTTTTTTTCTTGGCGAAAGGAGGGCGGCACCTCCCTAAGTTTTATTAATGTAAAGGGAAAAGTACAAGCATGGTGGGGGACATGACAACCTCAACCACCAGAGAAAAAGATCTAGGGGGGAGGCCTTACACAAAGCGTAAGGTCCTCTACATAAAAGGGAGGGGAACCTAGAGTACAATGAAAAGAGAATATAAAGGAACCTAGCCATGCTAACCAATACGAATATAGGGGATCTTAGCTTTGTCGAGTGCAAAGAAGCCTTTACAATGACTGGGAAGATCATGATAATGGGGGATGTCAAAATTGCGCTCTTCATTCGCAGCCATGTTAGCCAAACCATCCGCTACACCATTACCCTCTCTCAGAATATGAGTGACCCGCACCTCCATCTGATTCATGAGGCGAAAGATATGATCTATTATGTAGCCCACCGCCCAAGGAATATGATACTCCTTTGTGAGAATATGCATAAGAACTTTGGAGTCAAGTTCTAGCCAAACACAATGAAAACCCCGAACTTGAGCAGCAATGAGGCCGTCCCTAGCAGCCAGAGCCTCGGCTACCATGTTGGATTGAACTCCATAAAAATTCGAGAATGCATAGATAAAGTCCCCATGATTGTTTCGCATAATGCCACCACCCGCAGCTATACCCAGATTGCCCGAGAGACACCATCCGTATTAATTTTAATCCAATCAGAACAAGGGGAGTCCCAAACGACCAATCTGATTTTTCTAGAGATAGGGGGCGAAATCTGCAGTCGAAAAATGTCCACCAAGTATTCATCACCATAATTGAGGGGGAAAGAGAGAGAGTGAGATGCAGCAATATTTGAAACAACCAAGCAAACCTTATGAATAATGCTGTTCGGATTCATCTTGATTCCCTCAAACCTGCTCTTATTTCGAGAGTTCCATAGCTCCCAAATAATACTCGCCGGGATAATACAAGAAAGCCATTCGATGATTGTTGATCACTTGCATTTCCACTAGTTAAATTTTGTTCCGGAGACAGATTCTCTGCATTTTTCAATTTCAATTTAGGTTAGCATTTTGGACCAATAAATTTAACTTATCTGCTACTTTTGAAAATTATGAATTTTTAATACTAAATTGTAAAAAATTCTTAAATGAATTCAGTCATCATTTAAGGATGGAGGGGAGTACTATATATTCATAAATAGGGCAATTAAAAAATTCAGCCCATCCAGAAACCCAGAATAAAATATCTTAGGTGAACCAAGCCCAAAAGAACCAAAAACCTAATCTGAAGTCTGCTTCAAAAAGAATTCTCAGTATATCAGAAAAATAGGAAATACAGTATACTATTAATTTACAAGAAGCACACAAAACCTAATTCAACTAAACATCAAACGGCGCTGGATCTCATTCTCTCTCCCTCCGCTGTTTCCCATACTATCATCGACAATCGACAATTGAATTAATTTCTCTATATCCGGCCCTCTATCTTCCCCTTATATGTTAGTTCAACCATCTACTTCTCAATCGACAAACCTAGATCCGATAAATATCCCTTCAATTCTAAGAACAATAACCAAGAAAATTGATGTTTCTAGTTTCTACCAAAAATCAACAGCGGCTGAGTGGACATGGAATTTCGAGACCACGTTTTCGGTAATATTTCAATAATCTCTTACTTGCTTCAATTTAAAGACTTGTTTTGTTATTATTTTTTTCTGATTAAAATTCTTATGTTTGTTAATGGACATTTGCAAATAAAAATAAATCTGGTGAAATTCCATTTAAATATTGAATCTATTTAAAAATTGTAGTCTAGTTTAGATGGTTTCAAAGAACAGAATCAGAGTTGTCTAAATTTGAGAGAGAAGTATAGCTTGCATTAATTTTCTCGAATTTGAAATTGTTATTAACTATCTAAACCAATATGATTTCAGGTTCTTTTGTTGTCTTGATTGAACTCATGTTTTGCCAATTAGAGGAACACCAAAATCACTTTAAAAGAGTCTTGAACAATCACAATGTGGTTCTATATCATGAAGTACTTATTGAAGGATGGCAGTGTAGACAAAAATTGTATTTAAAAGCTTGATACACAGAACGTAAAGGATAAACTAAAAAAATATGGAAACAAAGGTAATGGGGTATAATAAGATTAGATGACTAAAATACAATTTAAAAGCATCTTGATCTACATAAATTAATACCTTTTTGTGACTAAAAACGTATACAGAAGAAATGACCAGTTTTATAACAATAATTAATTTATGAAAAAGAATATGTAAAATACCCTTTTCTGCTTCATTATACTTTCTTTTGATTCCTAATGTCATTGATTTTGTAATCTTCATCTTCTTTCATTTGATTACTCTCTACAAACTCCAAATGACTTCTGTTGAATGCCTTGTACTGTGAAGAGACAATAAAAATGAGATATGGTAATATGAGCTGTATCTGAATGAAAAAATGAAAAGATTTTGGCAACATTGGTAGAAAAGACTATTTATAATTAAATAAAGTGGGACATTCTTAGTTGATTGGGCCAAAAAGTTATTTTTGAAATAATTAATAGCTTGTGCGCTAACTACTTGGCCCATTCAGCTAAAATTCATAGGGCCAAATTTTAGTACCACTTCTTTTAATATTTTCTTTTCTCCTCTTAGTCACATTATTTGGTGTTGAAATCAAAGTTTATTTGTTTTGGTAAAAAAAAAAAAACCCAATTATGATATGTGTGGATTTATTGGTTGATGCCACCCCCCCCCCAAATAAAATAAAATAAAATAAAATATTATATTGGAAATTTGATAAATAAATATTTTTTTCACACCGAACTTTCAAGTTGAAGAAGCTAGCAATACTCTTGTGACTCAATTCAGCCAGGAGGCAGACAACCATCCATATCTTTTCAATTCTGTGAAAGCTCAAACGCGAAGGTAAACTTGTTTACTTCTTTGGGTATTGATTATTCTTCTACTTAGAATCCCCTAGCTTGTTTAAGCTTTTTGTTATTAGAAAACTATAGTCCATGAAATGGTTTCCAGAACAATAAAGGTCTGAAATTTCTTAAGTCAAATGTGACCCCTGATCAAATTTCATCTTAGTTGAAGGACTACATGGTAATGATTCATAATTATTTCAAAGCTGCACTTATCAGCAGACTTGATTCAGATTTTAGTAAAGTATTGAAATTTCCAAAATAATGCATTTTTTAAACTGTGTTTTATAATAATTTTATGCAATCGCAGATTCCGAACAAAAGAAAATTAAATGTCACAACCCGAGAATGTAAGCCAACAATACATGTTACGAAGCAACAAAATCCATAACGAAAAGCATAGTTTTTCCAGCAAAAATACAATCCCAACACAAATCAACCAACAATACTTCTACTCTTTTTCAATCTTAATCGACTTCAAAATCTTAGCTTGATCCTTAGTTGTAGAACCACCATCTTCAACAACGCAACTTGTAGCGGTATCCTCCACACATTTGCTCTTTCGTTTGTTTCCAGCAGTACATGGGGTCTTGTCCTCGTTGTCACTTACAGAATCTGAAATCTGTATATTTTTTCAAGAAAATTTATTAGAAATTTGTCGTTTATGTGCAATATATGCAAGGTCATAATACTAAA
This sequence comes from Campanula takesimana, assembly GCA_026119855.1. Classification (NCBI taxonomy): domain Eukaryota; kingdom Viridiplantae; phylum Streptophyta; class Magnoliopsida; order Asterales; family Campanulaceae; genus Campanula; species Campanula takesimana. Next base: position 95,456 of record JAOWBW010002260.1, read on the forward strand.
AGAGGAGTATTTCGACAATACCTCAATCACTTCCTCCCCCATGGCTTTCAACTGCTTAAGAAGATCATTCCTCTAAAATTTTCAAATAATAAAGATCAGTGAATAACTATTTTTAATTGTTTAAAAAAAGTATCTATCAATTGTTTTAGTACCTTATTGACCGGCAAGAAATCTTCATGTATTTATCGATTGTCTTTGAATCATCCCAGACTTGATTAATCTCAATAACTTCATCTTGCCCATCAATGTTCTTGGGCTTGACGTTCACCCGAAAAATAGAAGCTTTTCCTGCTAATCTCAATACTTCTTCAGGATATTTTTTCCAATTATCACTATATTTCCCCTTAAGTTGTATTGCCGACTTTCCAATAAGCATCTCAATAGGCTTGTCCCATAACATAAAACGACCCTCCTCTTCTCCCGAGATAATTGAAACCCTAACCCTATACCTCGGGCATGGAATAGGCTCAACCTTATGACATTGCTCACAAACATAGCCACTTTCTTCTTCTTTTAGCTTTTGGTAACACCTTCGGCAGCTCCAGAAAAACCACAAACCATCCTTGAAAACCTCTGTTATCTGTCCCAGAATCCAGTGATAACCAACCTGTATAATATAGATATGTCATAATAAAGTCCAATTTTTAGATTTAAAAAATATGAGTTACTTTAACAATGAATCAGTTACCTCCATAGACCTCATTAAGCCGGCAACAGATTTAACTTCAATATTCCCATTTGCTAGATCTTCAATAGTATTTTGATTGGTTGTTGAAGTGATTTGACTAATATTGTGTGATGAAGTCTGGTCGTCACTAAAAAATCTATAATATTTATTTAAAAATTATACATGTTAGTGATTCCATTAGTCAGGAAATTACATCCTAAAGTTATATTTTTAGAGTTACCTTTTCATCTCTTCGATTTCTGGGAAAACACTGCTCACATGTATTTTAGTTGCAAAATAAGCATTTGACAATCCTATTTTACATGTACATAAAATCCCAATAAGATTAGATTTTTTTAAAAAAAAAATGCAACAACATATAACCATTGCCTAATATAATTCCTTGATATATCTTTGGTTTCATGTTTTGCAGGAGAACAATCAAAGGACCAGGACCAACGGTTTCGATATGGGTAAGGATCTGAGGGGCATAGTCATCCCAAAAAGTAACACTCAACTTGTTCTTACTGCATTAATATTTTCTTTTTGTTATAGTAATGTGCTAATAATTTAATCTAGGCAGATATATAATACATTTGAAGAAGAAAACAATTTTTTTTAACAAAAGACATTTGGGATTTTTTTCTTAGATACCTGGTATCTTGAAGGTAGACTTCAACAAACTTTTTCCCAGGCGATAGTCTATTTGCATGCTGATGCGTTAGAGTACCTTTGCCAACCACTTTTCCAACAATATCTGTAAGTGAGGATAGTAAAAACTTTTAGTAATATAAATATAAAAAATTGTTTAAATTTTAAATAGTAGAATAAAATGAAATACCTATTAGCTCACTTCTTTCCACATCGGGAATAGAACTAATATTGGGAAAGGATACTAAATGAAATATATCTTTGGAAAATTCATTCCCCTAACACTTAAGACTTCAGTAGAATCCATAAACATCAACTTGAATTGGTGTTTAACTATTTTAAATCCACGATTGTTTGTCACCAAAATATTGACAAATAATAAACTTCATGCTCTCTTATCTGTGATGAAAATTGTTGCATGAGTGACTTGGGGATGGTTGCTTGCATCCTCGTCCCCTAAAAAATCATCAGAATATAAAAATGTTAAATATATGAATAATAAAAATAATCAATAGCTTGAAATAAAAAAAATATACAACCTCTGAATCTATAACAACCATCTCTTCACTCTCCGGAAACTGAACATCGGGCTTCGGTTCAACTTTCCATTTGGAAGCTATCCTCACGTGGACATTCCAATCCGATCGCCCCCTTCGAATTGAACTTAAGAGAGTAACGGGCATCTCCATAGTGAAAAGTACTTTATGGTCAAGGAGAAGAAGAAAGAAGTGAATGTGTGTAAAGACTGGTGAAATCATGCATTTATATTAGGAGACTGCAACGTTTCACATTCCATGTAACTTTTGAATTGTTTTTTTTATTTTTACACAGTTTTTATTTATGAGGTTATTTGTAACAGTAAGTACCTAATTTAATTATTATTTGATTGTATTGTATTTGAATCTTAGCAAATGTGATACATAACAACTGGGTTGACTCGCTTTGCAAATTAAATAGCAAATGTGATACATTGCATGGTCACAGAATATTAATGTGCAGCTGTTCAAAATTATTTCAAAGCTGCATTAATAAGCTAGGTCAATTATGGGCATACTTGAAGAATGAAAGGAAAGGGATCTAATAAATAGTTACAGAATGACCTTCTGCTTACCACTGGCTTTTCGATTTCTGGGTTGATTTTTAATTATTCCGTTTCTATGCATGATAAGTGTAGTTGTTAGTAAATACTTGCTCAGTTCGTATACCGAGGTCAACAGAATGATACATTGCCAATTAATTACACTGTTAATAAGGGGCAATTTGGACATTTTAACTATGTTAATAAGGACAGTTTGGACATTTTATCTGAGTGAAATTTGGGCGGGAAAATGGGATGCTTCATGCACTCCTGTTTTTATATAGTAATAGATTTCAGGAGAGGAAATAAAAAGGGCTTTTAAGCCAAAGACGAGCTATTGCTCCTACCATCAGGAGCCTTACCATCAGAACTTTCATTACGAGCACATGAAGATAGGTTTTGAATATCAAATTCAGAAATCATACGTGGGCCTCTAGGAGATAGCTGCAAATTATCAATAATAACATCACTGGAGTGAGTTCTAATTGAAGAGTCCTCAACCATAATTTCCGAATCAGAATCACCTTTCTCATCTTCCACAAAAACTTTGTCTTCATCAATAATAATGGTATTAGGGCTGGGACCATTGTTGGAAACCCCAACATTAACAACATTACTTTTAGAGAAAACCTTTCCTCTTCAAGCTCGATAGAACCATCCTCAACAATAACATTATTACTCGAATTATTTTCATTTGAACCCCATTATTCAGGCTGCTTGTAACTTTAAGAGAGTTAGGGGAAACAAAGGGAGCACCTCTCTTAGGGAGGAAACTAAATCCACTTGTAACCAGATTTGAAAACATATTTTTAGAACCAATAGGGGAGGAGGGCTTAGTAGCCTTAGAAGATCCAGCAACATGCATATCACCACCAACAAAAGAGGACATACCAGATTTTAAAGGGGTAACCTTAGAAGTATGAATCACGGTTTCTTGATGAGATTTCTTAGCATCATTAGGGTTTGCATGAGAGGGAATGGGAGCGCGTGACGGCTTAAAAACCAGTAACAACATTCCTACCATTATGCAAACCTTGACTTGCTGCACTAACAATAACATCTTGATCAATTTTCTGTTTAACCTGTCCTTCTAGACCATTTAAAGAAGCTTCAACACCCTCATTCTGAGTTTTATTCTTAGCTACATAAATCTGAATCTGCTTGTCCTTTCCACCCTTAGCCATCGTAGGATTTGAGATTGGAGCATCATCTTTAGGTACATATTGTTGTTTAGGTTGCAAAAAGTAACAAGTATTCATATCATGGGCCCAACTTATACAATGTTTGCAGTATAAGGGAAGATTATCATACTCAATGGGCTGCCAAAAGCTATCAAAATCATCCCCACAATCAACATAAACCCTAGAGGGCAGCTTCTTCAATAAATCAACCTGTAACAACATTTTAGCAACACTCGGCCTTGACAAATTTGCTGTAGGTTGATCAATGGATAAAGGTTCACCAAAAATACGAGCTATAGAAAACAAACAAACCTTATTGAACATGTGAATTGGCAAACTGGGCAGCCCTACCCAAACTGGAAACAAAGAGGATTCCCTACCTGGATGCCAGGATGGAGACCATATAAAACCCTCATCGGGAACCTCCCAAGATGCCATTGCTCCTTCGACCAAAGTCTATTAAATCCCCCTTATGAACCAACTGAATCAGAATGTGTTTAGCATCAACATGTCCCAATTTAAAATCAGCTTTCAACCCAAACTTAATAAAGTGTTGACGAGTAATCTCCATAGAAGGACGACCATGCGAAAACTTACCAACAAGTGTATATTTGAATGGCTGCGCTAGGGTTTGTATCATCTCCTTGGAAAGTTTGATAGCCGGCTCACCTTTGTGGGTAGACATCGGAACAAGATTAATTGTAGGGGCCGAAGGAATAGCAGATCCTTTGAGTATCGACGCAAAGGATTTCAGATTTGTAGGAGATTGGGGTTGCGGAATATCAGGAATACGAGTGGGAGGAGGATTAGGAGATGCGTCATTAGGCAACACATTGGAAATTCCTTGTCCGCTAGTATTTCCTTGTGCACAAGGGAATCCTTGCCGCAAGGGACAACTTGGGCGGCGCTGGGATTTCCATCCAAAATCTGGACTCCATGCACATTAGGGAAGCACGAAGTATCAACATTAGGAAACCTACTAGAACCATTAAGCACTCCAGATGAAGCCATGAAAGATTGAAGATCCAAGAAAATCTGAAACCCTAATTAGGGTTTCGAAGGTAGCAAGAAGAAAGCTAGAGGAGAGAGAAGAGAGAAAAAGTCAAACGGTCAATCATTGCTTTTCTGATATCCGTCCTACTTTTGAAGTTTCTTTGCCCATAACCTCCGACCTACTCTTAGTATTTCCTTGCCCGGCATCATTCTGAACCTTCTCATTCAGTTTGACATCATTCTTTATTGCCTCTTGTCTCGGTTTCAAGAAATAACATGTAGAAACATCATGCCCAAGCTTATAACAATGTTTACAGTAGTATGGCAGATTAAGGAACTTTAAAGATTTATAAAAGCTTGAGAACTCATCACACACAATCAATAAAACTCAAGAAGGAAGCTTCTTTAAAGGTCAACCTGCACCAAAACCCTAGCTTCACTTGGTCGAGAAAGGGTAGCCGTAGGCTGATCAATGGAAGAGGTTCTCCAAAAATTCTGGCGATGGAAAACAAACAAACCTTATTGAACATGTGGATTGGAAGACCGAAAGGCTCACCCAAACTGGGAACAATGATGTATTTCTCCGGATGCCACGAGGGAGTCCACCTAAAGACCCTCATCGGATGTCTACCAAGGCTCCAAGATTCACGAGACCATAGCCTATTGAAATCACCTTCATGCATTATCGAATCAGAATATGCTTGGCATCAACGTGACCCAAGACAAAATCTGCCTTCAAACCAAATTTCACAAAGTATTGTCGGGTTTCTTCCATATTAGGGCGACCATGTGAGAATTTGCCAATAAGTGTGTATTTAAATGGCTGAGCAAGATTAGTGATCATCTCCTTCGTAAACTTAAGGGCAGGTTCACCCTTATAAGTGGACACCGGAACAACATTAATGGTCGGAGTAGGAATAACCTGGGGATTCTTCAACATAGAGGCGAATGATTTCTTTTGCGTGGGAGATGACGGCGCTGCTAGGGTTTCTTGAGGGTAGCCGCATCAATAATAGGCGCCGCATTAGGGATCATAACGTGGGATGGGCTGGCCTTGTCAATATGTGCGTTAATGGAAGGAAAAGAAGCCGGTAAAACCATGAAATCAGACGGACGGCAGCAACCCTAATTAAGGTGACGGCAAAAGCAAGGAGTGAACTAGAAAAGAGAGAAGAGAGAAAAAGTCGACGCGGCTGCCTTTCCGTTGAAAATGTGAACCCTATGCTTACACCTTGATGACAATTGTGGGATTCTGAATAGTGGGATCCTGTGTTATTAACTTACGTTTTGATAACATCATGGGATACCCGGTTGTAAATCTTGGGCCATTAACTTACGTCTTGATGACAGTCGTGGGATTTAAAGTTTGCTGATGCAGATTTCGTTGCTCACCCATGATCTTGGATGCGCGGTGAGGATAAATTTGTACTGAGAAACAACTTTGCTTGTTCCAATTATGAAAATATCCATTTGTTGACAACTCAATGTTCCATCTTGAACGGGTTCAGATTTGACCTCTTGGTCTAAAGCAGGTTTTTTCTTACCTTTCTGTTAAAATCAGGGCTTTTCTGGAATTTCCCAAGAAACATGGTTTTCTGAGACTTTTTCTGGGGATACCTCGTACGAGGGGAACGATGTCTCGTACGAGACTTCTCTGTTTTTTGCGCAGAACAGAGGCATATTAGGCGCTGAAAAGTGATTTTCAAATCACTTTTCCTATTTCATTCTCGGGAGCTTTCGACCCTAGGCGATTTCTCACTCAAAAATCTTTGTTTTCACCAAGTTCTAGTGATTCCCAACCCTTTTAAATGGCCGGTGTGCATCGTTCCCACAAAGAGCACCTCTTTGGTAGGCATATGAAGGGTAAAGTGTGAGCGATGGATGAGTTGTGCCCGTTCCCGGAGGACCACGTTTCTCATGCCGTTCGGACTAGGCGGGTAAGGATCTCTTCCTTTGATTGAGTTTCCACATCAATTTCGTTGTTGCATGTCTCAATTTAGTGTTCTAGCAATTCGACTTTCGCCAATTTTTCGCCTAGAATTATCGCTGCTAGGGTTTATCGTGCATGGCTGATCTTTTGATATAATTTCACCCTTGTTGATGCTGAAAATCATTGTACTATGGTAGTACATGATTTCGACTGTCGTTCTAGGCAATTCTGTTACTTTTCGGGTAAAATGCTTGAATGAGGATTTTACCGTTTTTCTGACATTTGTTTTCTTTGTCTCTGTTGTTTGCAGTCATTCAGGGTGATCAATAACTGTAGAGGCAGCGTACGAGCGGTCGCAGAGAGGTGGGCAACTCTCAATGGTGAGGTGAAGGAAGAGATCGAGATCCTCGGGTTGAACCCTTCTTTGACGGCCTTGTCGGGAGAGGAGGAATGTACACTTGCTCCAGGCCATCCGGGAGTGCTGGTGGGATAGTACTCATACCATGCACATGCGGTGGGGGGGAGGCTACCATGACCCCTACTGACTTCCATGCAATTACTGGGCTTGCCATCGTCGGTGAAACGCTTGAGGTGGATGCGGAATTTACTCCTAGCAGGGACGACATGATGCATTTTCTGGGATTCTCTTTGCGTACCCTAGGCAAGGGTGTCCCTCTGAAGGCCTTGAGGGATAAGGTCGATGCCTATGTGACTGTCAATGCTGGCCAGATGCATCTGACCGGTACCCGTATTGCAGCTGTCTGTGGTTTTCTGTGGTGGGCCTTTTCTGAGACGCTTTTTGCTAACCATGCGTCGACCCATGTTTGGTCTCTTTACTTTCAATCTTCAAGACAACACCGTCATGTTCCCAAATACTCTGAGATGGCGCCGGGATAACAGGGATACCCGTGATGAGCAGGCCGAGGGGGCTGACATGATGGTGGAGCGCATGAGGCTGTATTTTGACAGATAGGAGGCCGTCCCTGAGTCCGCTGTCGCTTTTTTCCCATGGCAGAGTCTGGGCATTGATCATGTTCATGGGTTTGCCGGTATGAGCTCGTTGATGAATGGCCTTTGGCGAGGGATGCTTCTGCTTAGGAGAGAGAGTCT